>JABXWE010005244.1:0-30036 GCA_014611495.1 Limonius californicus
TTATATTAACTAGCATTGGTAAATATTTAAATTATAATAGTAATTCATGTTTACTGAGGAATCATTTCTTAAAGAATAGCACTTTCTTTATTTTTCTATGATCTTTAGAAGTAACTACGTATTGTCTTCATAGTTTAAATTCTTTCTTTTGTAATGTATAGCAGATCTAACAGACATATAAGAAGTTTCTGATAAAGATATTAAAGTATTACCTTAGTTTTAAAAAATTAAAACTAAAAATGTGGTAATATCCGTTTTAGTCCTAAAACCATGCCTTATTTGTTAATATAAATACTTCAGTAAAGTAAAGTTCGACGACGTAAATAATTTTTGTTGATTCTTCTATACAAAATACAAGAGCTATAGTTTCAAACATGCGTAACAGTAGATTTATCCGGTAAATTACATCTCTACCAACGGTGTTTTTCTTACAAAAACTCTGTTTAACAGACAATGTGGTAGACAACTATCCATGCCTAAGAAAATGTTTTACTGAGTCAGAAGCTGTACTGATGCAATTCGTACAAACTTCCAGCTTATTTGATGGATTGATAAAGATATAGTTTTTAAGAGTGCGGGGTTTGGAGGAATGAGAAAGTTAAGACAGACTGAATTAGTATCAAGATTACTTATATTTTTTTTATTAGCCCGCAATATCCCATTCTTGGGCAAGGGCCTCTCGAAGGTTGCGTTAACGTGGCGCATCTCTCCCACGAGGATTTATCACTATGGGAGAGTAGATCAACAGTCCCCTTATGGGGGAGGCCCTACTTGTATTTAAAACATTGTAAATATACTATCTAACGCTAGAGATTACTTTCCATCGTACAAAATGAAAGGAGTTGTAAACAAATTAGTGTATATAATCTGGAAACTATTGAAATAGGTTGTTGCATTCTGCATTGCTTCTTTTTGCGGTTTTACTAAATATTTAAATCTTACAATTGTATCAGAGGATTTGATTTGTTGCTATACCCTCTGTTCGGACAATGCTAATGTTACTGCTGTAATAGAAGGCTACTTTTAGTTACTGTTCATAAATTACTAATTATTTTAATATTTACTGTCCTGTAACTTTTCAAATGTGCTTTATGTGCATGGCATGTTATATAACTTCTTGGGTATATAGTACTCCACTTTGGGACTTGTCTGTATTTTTCGTTTTTCTTTTTGTTGCTACTTTTGCGTAGTACTATGTTTTAAATACTAATTGTCCTGAAAATATTTATTGTATATGAGTTCAATATCATAGCACGTACTGCACAAGAGTTACGTAAATATACGATGAAGTAAAATAATATCTTAAAAAGAACTGTTTTCTAATATTTTCCGCAAGGATAAGTACAAATATTCCATTCATGTGCTTTCATGTATACATTATATCTGGTTGATATATATAAGTCCCTGCCAAAAAGAGGTAGTTGACTAAATGTATTGCTAGCAGTTACTAATATGCTAAGACATCAGACAATGTACTTTCTATTACTGTTATTTACATTTGCAACCTATACACAGCAACAGCTAAAGGTAAGTTGTTATTGTAGCGATAGTATAGACTTAAACTGTAATGATTTTAGAGACCCTACATAATACCTGCTGCTGAACAATTTTGGTAATCTTCACTGCATAATTATGATGAATATATTTAGTATCGTTAGAAAATATTTTATGTAGGCATTAAGAAGGTTCTTTTGTAATAATACCATACTTGCAAACATCAACTACTACAAACATAGGCTTAGGTCTACTTAATATTACTATAAATAAATAATTTGTTATAATTGTTTCTAATTATTAACTTATTTTATTCATTACATACATTATTTTTCATCATATCAATAATCAACTGGGCTATATATATCTATATATGCAATATGTGCTAGAAAGAAGTTTTACCAGCTATAAATTCATGATTGAGTAAATGTGCCATATAATCACAATGGTTTGCAGGACCCAGCATTCTTTGTAAAGCGGAATAAGAACAGAGAAGATTGTGCATCACAAGAAGGGATTGATTTAGCTGTTGGAACAAAAGCATGGGATGAAAATCATTTCCCAAACGACAGAAAACTAAAGTGCTTCTACAAATGTATTAATGAAAAAATTGGTATCTTAGATGCTAGTGGTGAAGTAGTGGATGATGTTCTTGGAAATGTAGCAGCACAGTTTAATGATGCCGCTACAAAGGACGAAATAGTGGCAGAATGCGGACCTTTGAAAGGAGCTGATCTTTGTGAAACTGGATATAAACTTATTGCTTGCATAAAGACAGCTGTACTTGACTAATATTACACCATTTATTTCTGTACCTACAATTTACACTTTTAAAATTCCACATACATATACCTAGTTTGGTCTGACTCTGTTTGGCCTGCCTGGTGTGTGTGGGGATGTTTTTTTTTTGTTTATGATTTTGTTACTCCTCTAATGCGACCATACTACAAGAAGTGCCATTAATTTGGTCCCCAATGGCAAATGGAGTCCGGGACCCAGTACCGACCACCCAGGAAATTAGAAAAATTTCCGACCCCGGGAGTGATCCGAATTGGGAAACGTTTGAACTATTACATTCAAAGTTTGGCTTTCTTACCACTGAGTCACCCCAGCCCTTTTGCAAGTAATTCATACTGCCAATGATATAAACAGTTTCCATTGTAGTTATCCGAAAATTCTTCACGGTGATTACGAAAGGCTAATGAATATTTTGAAAGCATTAAATTTATAGGGGATAAGCGTTCCAATACCATTTTTCAGAAAGGCGATCTGTATCGAGTTTCTTCTACCGTTACTTTATCAATAGTTGCATTTGTTTTGCATAATTCTAGAATAGCGCATGTACCGATATGTTCTTGGGCGGCACTATGTTTCTTTTATTCCGGGGGAAAAACCTTTCCAATCCCTTACACCAATACGCTACTGAGTCGAAACATTTAAAAACAACCAACATGGATGGCAATATGCCACATCCAAAATAGTTAGATAACATAACCATACGCGGGGAACCTGACAATATTTTGTGGTGGAAGAATAATATGATTCGTTAAAGCTTCTATTGCTTTGTTAATTGTTTGCTGCCTTACTTCGTTGAAATTCATATTTTATATATTAATAATAATAAAAGGCAATTTCAACAGGTATTTATTTTTATTTTAGCTTTATACGTATTTCGACATACAATATGTTATTATCAAAAGCATTTAATGAAGTAAACATTTGTAGTTGCTTGGGTAACAGCACACTGGATCTTGGTTTTGGGCTTGGCTCAGGTCTTCTATCCTTGGGAAATGGTCGCTTTGGGTTATGATAATTCATAATCAATAATCGCTTTTGTTCAAATAGGTCCCAAGGTCCCTGGAGTCTAGGGACAAGTTGGTTGGAACTAGCGGGACGTATGTTGCCCTAAATTTTCTCATGCCAAAGTAATAAGAATTCTGAAATCCAGTTTCAGGAACTCCTAATAAAGCTGTTAATTGTCCAGTCCTGCACCTATCAGTACCAACCAGTTGGTATTTTTAACATCTGAAGTGATCACTTCAATAGTACGATCTCATCATGCAATAATTCTCAAGCATTGTCAAACAGTTCCTTGTTTTCCAAGGAATTTTGTGATATCTGAGTGTTGAATTGTACTTATTTTGATAAGTAAACAATGCCCGATAATTCAAACTGATAGCTAATGATAGTAATCGTTTTGCAATTGTTCTGTAAATTCGCATAAATGCTATACGTCAATCAAATAAATTTTATTGGGAAATTGTATCAAAATTTAAAAGTGTTCAGTTTTTTATAAGGTAGTGTGGCGTGCAAATGCGAGTACCGGTCAAAGAATAAGTTAATCAACGATCTGCACGATCACCATATGGATGGATGACTGGAAAACCTAAGCTCACAGTTTCCTATCCTGGTGCTTCGGAGAGTACCTAAACCGTTGATCCTCCTAAGCTAGTGCGCCACGCAACTAACTACCTTAAACGGTGGTAAAGTTGTAACCGGGTGAGGACAGCCTTCAGGTGTCCCCGCACACATTTCCACTGCGCATTTTATTTTTTTAACGCCGAATTTAGAATATGAAAACGATCTCTAGAATTCTCCTGGTAACGCTTGCTCTTTCGCGAAGCAGTTTTGCATAGTGGTTCAGCGAGTTGTTACATAATCAAAGACCGCAAAATGTATGCCATAAAGTACAGCAATTTTATTTTATCAGTGCGAAGTATGTACAAAATACTAACATTAAGTGTTTTTTACACTTCTCAACATGCAATGGAATGACTGTTATCTTCGACAAATATAAAACGGGAATAATAGGCAGTAAAGTGGTTCTGTACAGAACAACGTTATATCAGCATAAAATGTACGAATACTTGATATCTCTGCCTATAAAATTTCAGCGATTGCTGTTATTACATCATGTAATAATGTCTTAGTGGACAACGATCAATGGACATAAAATTGTTAATAGCAGCTAAATGATAGATTTATCATAGTTTAGAACTAATGTTTGTCAAATTCATGGCCTTGTATTCTGCAAAACCATTGTTTCAGTAAATATTTTCCTCTAGTGTGTCACACTTTAAATAATAATCTCCATACAACTACGTGGGATCTATGTTCCATATAAAGCTGTAATTGAATATGTTTAGGGTGAGTTCCTGTCACTTTTGATATAACCGGAATTAATATTAATTTTTGAGTTTATAAATGGGAAGGTATATTTTTTGTTTTGTACTCTAAATGTAATAAAATGAGCTTTATGTTTTATTTGAATAGTTACTTATTTGGGCAACGGACATTTTACCATATTTTATCAAAAGTCTTGATTCCATTATTATAAACGTAATTTCGAATATCTAAAAAACTTTGAATTATAGCTATTAGTACTAAAACGTGCACTCAACAACCAAACCCAATATATGTACGAAGGCAATTTTTTAGGTTATCTACCTAGCGGGACCTCAGTGGTCTAGTGCGAGAACGCATTGGCCACTCGAGGTCACAGCATATGCAGTCGCTCCGTGGGGGCGATCGAATTCCGACTGGGACGACGATGCATGTTGCATGAATGTTTAGTATATAAGGGACGCCCGCACCCCCTGAAGTAATGCGAAAGCGGTTCCGGGGGGGGGGGGACGGTAGTATGAATGAGTGAAAAAAAAGTTATCTAGCTAAGTATGAAGGAAACAAATTAGAGAACAAAAAAATTTTATTCTTCAACATAAAAACCATTAACGCTTACACACTTATTCCAACGTCATTATAATTTTCTAATACACTATACATTTGCAAAAAAATTCTTTTGATAACTCTTCAAAATACGACTCCATATAGTTTTTCAAGACCTCGTTCGACAAAAAGCGACGCCCTTTCAAGTGTTTTTCCAGTTTTGGAAAGACATAATAGTCGCAAGGGGCGACGTCGGGGCGACTGTACGTTAGATGTTGTACTTAATTCCTCAAAGTCGCATTCATCAATTTCTTCTTTAGCGATTCGAGATTTATGCACCCTGCAGTTGTTATGCATAAGCACAATGTTCTGGGCAAAATTGTGGGGTTTTTCTCGAGTATAGCTGCTTTCAAATTGATTATTGTTTCTTTGTATACATTCCCTGTTATTGTAGACCCTTTTGACATATACTCAACCCATAAAATCGTATCAGCATCCCAGAAAACTGTGGCCATCACTTTCCCGCTGAGAATTGCATCTTCGCCTTCTTGGGTGGTGGAGAGCCCCTATGAAGCCATTGCATACCAATTTATCCTCGCAAATTTGTCGCCTACACAATTTTTTTTCAGGAGTGAGCAGCCTGGGAATCCACCGCGCTGACAGCTTGCTCATTCCCTAATCTTCATGAAGGATTTTAAAAACAGATGTTTCTGGTATACCTACGTCTCTCGCAATAACTGAAACTTTCACTCGGCGGTCAGTCAACACCAAATCTTCAATTTTCTGTATGGTTTTCTGTGTGTGCTTCAAGAGGTCTTCCGCACTTTGGGTCATCCTGAATGGACTCCTTGTGCCATTTCAATTTCTTATACCAAAATTGAAGTTGAAAATAGTGCGAGCTATCTTCCCCGTACACAGCCATCATTCTCTCACGGATATTCTTTAAATTAGTGCCTTCTTTCGATAGAAATTTTATGACGCTTCTGCGTTCAAGATTTAAATTACTAATTTTTGCACCTCTAACTCTATACAGAAATGTCTAATCTTAAGCGAGTTGCATCAAACTTGGAGGTTACACTCTAAAATGTCACAGAGACTTGACATAATAAAATTAACACGATAGCATTTTCTTTCCACACCTAGGTAGATAACATAAAGAAAATCCCCTCGTATGTGTGTGATGATGTACCGAAACGATTTAATGTTTTAAAATGGTAGAAATAACGATCCAATTTCTGTTGGAGGCTTTGCTGTCGGCTTTAGGCACTACCGTCTTAAATTAATTAAATTTTATACACCCCACGTATGGCTAACCTGAACCCAGGGTTTTTTTAACGGGTTGCTTATTACACTGATAAACGGGTACCTTATTTTCACAAACAATGTAGAATTAGTAAGATGGATATAATAATGTTTATTTTAAAAATGCAGAGCCTTATAATAGGGTTGACGTAAACATGAATTAGAGTAAAAGAAAGTTGCTAATTAAAAAGTTTTCACAAGCATAAAACCACTACCTATTGTTTATTTCTATTTAGTACTACCGTCAACATACAATAAAATTCGCAAAATTCATGGAACTTGCAGCTCATATGATATTCCAAAATTATTCATGGCACTGCGCTGCTGGCTAAATGAAACATAATTTGTCTTTGGCTCATCCCTGGTGAGAGAGCACTACCCAAGCGTGCCTAATTTTATAAAATATCTACATAAATGTAAATTTCTATAAACATGTTTAATTCTCTTGACCGTTTGTATTGTTTTTTTGATATACTTTCATCATAGTCTAGGAATACGTTATCGTTCAGTTATTTATTTTACGTTGACTCTTCACATGGTTTGTGTATCTTCTGAAACTACTGTATGGCTGTATGTTGACGTCTTCATTAAATGTTTAACTGTTCCTTGTACTTTAACATACTTCTGAATAATAGTATAATAGTAATAGTACATCTAAAGGTTACTACTTAAAATAAAGTTAATACGATCATGTTTGTTCTCCACATTGTGATCTCTAGATATACAAAATATAATCACCATGCGCCATTAATAGACGAATACAAATTTAAATGTTGGTGGAAATTTAAGCGATTTAAATTTAGTTCTTTTCCAGCATCTTAGCAACGGATATAACTTCTGCATTTTATTCCCATGACACTCAGTAAAACATATTTTGACATCAATGTCGTTAGTGGATTAAAGTCAAAATTTCTAGATGAAATTCAAATTAAATTAAATTAAAGTCGTGGTTACCCTTTGAAGGTAAAATACTTAAAATTAAAATAAAAGGCAAAAACGGCAACGTTCAAAACAAGTTATTATCACTGTTGTCATTTTTTTAATTCAACCTATGTAGATTTATGTTCATAATTAGCATACGTAATGTATAATTATTTGTTTTTTGTAGGCGTTGGCTGAATATACCAATGACGGATGAATAAGATTACATTTTATTGCTGAGCCTCTGCAATTTGCATCCTTATTAGGTTGAGTCGCTTTTCGTTAAAATTCATAACACCATCCTTCCTACAAACTATTCTGAACTACCCTTAAACTTTTTAGACATACATATATTGTCGATAGTTTAGTCAAATTTATGTAACAGAAAAGTATTTCATTGATTTTCTGCTACCACAAGCTACATTTTGTTTCAGAAAGCTGATTCTTTAACAGGCTACAAAATTAAGTTTGCTCTGGCATTGTCTTCGATTTAAACATTTAAAGGATTTTAAACAGCATTAAAATACCTTATTTCAGAGTAAATATTATACTTAATGCCGTATAAGATACGTGTTTAATATCAGCCGAGGAGAACATATAATGGTACATACTATGTTACATAGTTTCTGATACTTTTACGTTAAAAATATAATACCTTCTTTTGTCTTACAATTTACTTTTTTTGTGTTTTTGACCAAATGGTATCAACTTCCAGCATCTAGCTGGTTACCCCCACCATGTCTAAAATGTTGCCAACCATATCTCTCCACAGAAGGCATGAAACCTCTATTGTCATTCATTTGGATAGGTATGTACATGGCGTTGGATTATGTTTTAATAATTTTGTTACTCGAGACAGATGTATCTAACAGTTGTCCATATGTTACTTGATTGCATTTGGGTAAAGTGAAATCTGCTATTGTTAATGGTGAACCTAACACTACACATAAATTTTCCACTGAGGTGTTCTTTCACTATACAGTGGTAGCACGGCATTGTGCAGCTGCTTTCCTTCAGTTTAAACACAAATTAATTTTTTACATTAAATTAAACTGCTGTTAAGCAAATTTTCAAAAAACAGTTGTATGTAAAAATATAAATGAAAAGACTTTATGCGATAAGAAACAGATCTTCTTTCTTCTTGCAGTGCCTGTCCGTTTCGGATGTTGGCTATTAGCATGGCTATCCTAGATTAATTGGCTGATGTTCGGAAGAGTTGTGTTGTAATTAAAGAGAACCATTTTCTTAGATTCTGCAGCCACGATATTCTCCTTCGTCCTGGGCCTCGCCTTCCGTACACTTTTCCCTGCAGAATGATTTGTAGTAGGCTATATCGGTGTTCATTACGCATTATGTGGCCCAGGTATTCCATTTTGCGTTGTTTTACAGTGATAAGTATTTCACAGTCTTTCTGCATTCTACGCAGTACTTCTTTATTTGTAATCCGGTCGACCCACAAGATTTTCAGGATGCGTCTAGTCTATAGCACCACATTTCAAACGCCTGCACCTTTTGGTAGATGCCTCGGTCAACGTCCAAGATTCCACCCCATAGAGAAGAACCGTGAATACGTAGCAGCGCAGTAAACGAATTTTTATTTGTAACGGGAGATCGTGGCTCTTAAATATTATGCTCATTCTCATGAACGCTGCCCTGGCTTTCTCAATTCTCTGCTTTATTTCAGCTGAGCGGTCCCAATGTTCGTTTAAACTTGTCCCCAGGTACGTATATTTCTCGACTCTTGTTATCTGTTGTTGGTTAACTATTAGACGTCGCGGTGGTATTAGGTTCTTGCTGATGACCATATATTTAGTTTTTTGTATGTTAAAGTTCAGACCATAGTTTTGGCTTGATCCTGCGACACGTGATATTAGGATTTGTAGACCCTCTAGACTATCTGAAAATATAATTGTGTCGTCTGCGTACCTGATGTTATTCAGACGTTCTCCGTTTATCAGTATTCCGTCATCGATATCATCTAAGGTTAGTTTCATATTGTATTCGAAGTAGATGTTAAAAAGTAGCGGGGACAGCACACAGCCTTGTCTCACACCTCTTTCTATTTTGATCTCCTCAGTCAGTTGATTATCTATCTTGATAGCTGCTGATTGGTTATAATAGATGTTGTTAATGATACGTAGATCTTTTTCATCAACTGTTTTTAAGATTGATATTAAATCGTCATGTTTGGCCCTATCGAAAGTCTTCTGATAGTTAACAAAACACACATATATGTCGCAGTTCAGGTCCCTGCAGCGTTGGAAGAGGACTTGAATAGCGAAAAGGGCGTCTCTTGTACCTAGTTAGCTGTGAAAGCCAAATTGTGTGCGTGTTAGATGTGCTTCGCATTTTTTGTATATCCTCCTATGTATTATCTTTAGAAATATTTTGAGAAGATGACTCATTAGACTGATAATTCCATAGTCATCACATTTCTTTGCATTTGGTTTCTTTTGGTAGATTTATGAATGTGGATTTAAGCCATTCAGGTGGGATTGCTCCTGTTTCATATATGTTATTAAACATTGCAGTGAGCCATTTGATTTCGTCACTCTCCATGATTTTTAGAAATTCTGCTAGAAAGTTGTCTGGTCTCGTCGCCTTCCCATCCTTTAATCCTCTTATTGCGGCTATCGCTTCTTCTTGAGTGATTTCAGCTCCGGTGTTGCATATGGTGTTCAATGTATTGTATGCATTATTGTTTGTATTATTCTCGAAGGTCTTCTCAGCGTAATTTTCCCATATTGTTTGTATTTCACTTACATCCAGTATTATATTGCCCTCATTGTCTTGTAAACATCCGGTTTTCCTTGGTCGATGTAATCCTGCCGCTTCTTTCACTTCTTTGTGAAGATTAAAAGAATCGTGCTTGTCATCCAATGATTCCATCTCTTTGCATTTTTCCTCCAACCTAGCGTTTGTAGCCTCTCTAATCTTTTTCTTTATCTCTTTATCAATTTGTTTGTATCTGATATTGTCTTTGTTCTTAGTTTTTCGTCTTTCCTGAATCATATCCAGTATGAAACAGATCTAAACCGAAATATCAGATACTCTAAGGCTTCCCGGGAATGAGTTTGATACGTTTCGAGTTGATGATGAAACAGGATTAAACAGGTATACAAATTCAAGTATCTAGGAACGACAAAGTGCATAAGGACGGTCTAGGAAAACTAGAAATAGAACAAAATATCAGAATGCCTCAAAAGTTGTAAAAGTACTGAATTCCGTATTCCGTATGGTGGAATATGAATATCGGTACCAACAACAAGAAGGGAATAGGTCAGACTATAGTCGAGCCGGTGCTCTGCTATGGAAGCGAAATGTGGGCAATGAAAGAAGAAGATAAACGCAGATTAAGAGCAGTATAGATGGATTATGTGAGGCGATGTTTCAGAATACAAACAATGCGGAGGGTAAGAAACAACACAGATCAATAATAATATGCCACAGTTCGATATCAAGACTTTCTAGCCAACCTATAGCAGCGGGTGTGCCTTTTATAAAATCATGTATGTTGCCCCAAAAGGCTCTGCTGCTGCATTAGTACGTGATGTGCAAAATTATTTGATTTGACTCTCCTAAATCGCCGGCAGGGATGGGTTTACCTGCCCCATTTCTATATTTGCTGCGACTGCAGTTCCCAATTTACATACCAGGCGCTATCTAACTAAAAGCCCACCGCTTGAAAAATACTTAGACACTTTCGAACTTCTTTAACTAAAGAAGATATATTTGTTAATTCCAGAAATTGATCGCAATGTTAGAGAGTGTGAAGAAGAATCCCCATATAAGTTCTGGGCACAAATTTACGCCCCAGAGAGTAGGCGCTAACTACGTATTACTCATTTCCAAAGAGTTTATTTCTGCAAATATTTGGTGTGGCAGAGTAGTCAATCATATTATTAGACCACACTTAACATTTAACCTCGATAATTGAAAGATGTAGACAAGAACATTGTTACCAACATAATGGCTGTGCTGTTGGATTAATTACAGATTACTTAAATATTTTATTTAGAAAAAATTGAATTGGAAGAGGAGCTGTGCGTTGATGGCCACCAAGAAATTGCGATATCACTCCACTAGACTTTGTCCTTTGAGGTACCATTAAAGAAAAGTATATCTAACTTCGGTAGCAAATAAGCATAATTTTGAAAGCAGAATAATCAAAGCATCAATTACTGAGCACAGACACGCTGACTTAAGACATAAAAACGTTCTCAGGACTTATTAGCAAATTTATCGAACTGGATGATGGCAATTTTAAACATTCACTGAATTAAATAAAACAATGATCTTTACATTTTGCTGCTTTTCATTTATTTCGTTTTCACTATAGTAAGGTTGTAGCAATTAATGCTTTTCTTGTTAAGTACTAATATAATTATTATTAGTAAAACTACTCATTTCTACAATGATAGAGCAACTTGACAGAAAGTAACTATGAGTTATTTATATAGCATAAAACTATAGTACAACCGGCGACTACTTTGCTAACCCACCCTGTATAATTTCCGAAATGAAACATATATCAACAATTTTAAATGAAATCGATCAAGATATTAATTGCTAAAACATCATGTTAGGTGATTGCTCTGGGGCCAAACGACCGCTCCAAAATTATGTATATCCGATCCTGTTGTGGCGTTACTCCAATAATCATACATTTAGTAGGTAAATATAATGATAGTGTCCATTACACTAAATATGTAAGTTCGTACAAAGCAATATACGTAGACTATACGAATTTTTTCTACATAAAAATATATTACACGAAACACAATAAATCAGCATTGACATTGCTTCGGCGTTGTGAATTTGTTTGGCGTTTCTGCACGAAGAACTGCAAATCTGCCAAATTACATTTTTTATACTGCGGTTGATTTATTTATTGTGCGACGCATATAAAAGCTCTTCCGACACGCATGTATCCAACAATCATTATCAACAGTATTTGTAAGATGTTTACGCAGCAAACAATCTACATTATGTAGATGTCGTTTACATTTGCAACCTACACAAAACAGCAGCTAAAGGTACGTAACTATTTGAATTGTAAATGGGATTATCTTAAGGAAATTTGAGATTATAGAAACAATTAATTATTATGATTAAGCACAGGAAATTTTTTTTGCTGCATTTTAATGGCCCCGCTATTGGAAGTTTTGGAATAGTCCAAAATCAAGATCGTGTGCTGTTGCCCTAGCTACACAAATTTACAATATTAAGTGCTTCTGAAAATGCCATGCAAAATGTTAAAATACGTATAAAGCACAGAAAATAAATAAATCCTCTTGAAATTGTAAATATTATTATTATTAAAGCATAATTATGAAGTTCAACGTAGTAAGGCAAGAAACAATTTAAATTTATACTTTTACAATATTAATTAAATAGTGCTTGATATTTAATAGACAAATAAACAAGAAGTTACAATATAATGCATCACTATAGCTATGTTCATTATTAAGAATTATTGGAAAATGTAACACTATTAGCATTAATAAAATACCTAGCTTTGCCATCATTATACGAAAATCAATGGTACATTTTCCGTTTTCTCCAGTAATTCTATTATTTAATGACGATACGATTATGTCTGTTGGCTTGTAAATATTCCAGAAACCCTACGTTAATAGGAAATCAGCAGACGTAGTTTATTTCAGCTGTATATAGAAGAGATTAATGCGTGTTATAATCAAGAGGGTATAGTTTGTTTGACAACTACAACACTAAGCAGATCAGCCGGAGAGTAAATTTGTCTAGTAAATATATGTGAAGGATTCTCATTTTTTGTACGTCCATTCTCTGTTAAAATACTTCTTGGAAATGTTATTAATTTGGCTGATTAAAACTAGAGTGACGTGCTATTAGAAATTAATTCTATTTTGTCTACGTTTCTGTTAGTTCACGTGTTTCTGTGTTTTTTTTATTATCTTATATCGTTCACTTATAATGAACTTTACGTTCAATGAGTGTGCCGATATGTACATAGTATGCGGTTTCTGTAATGAAAACTCTAACATGGCAGAACAAGAATACCGGGGAAGTTTTCCAAACGGGAGGCATCTTAGAGGAAATATATTTCTAAGGCTGGACCAACGTGTATGTGAAACTGTCCGTTTGTCAAAAGAAATACGGACGCTGGTCGACCAAAGCAAAGGCGCACACTACAACTGGAAAAACAAATTTTTGACGCAACACACTAACTCCCTCCGTGAGTACCCGAGAATTAGCTGCAACATTAAATATGCCTAGTAACGAGACCGTACATTTGGTGCTACAAGAAAACCTTCTTTATCCATATCATGTCTGGTTATGTTCGTTTGACTTTGCCGCTCTTTACGAATTAAAGTCTTATTATAATTGCCGCTCCGTAGTCGATTACTATTTTATTATTTCCAAAGATTAATTTATGGGAGGCCACTTTTTCGGAACTACATAAGGGAACGCTGTTATCTATGTTTAGTCTTTATTGCCGACCCAAAACATTTCTTAGAAAACTTTGTCTGCAGAATTTGCAGAAGTTCTACGTGGAATATTTTGTTCTAGAATTTTTGCTACATATTTCTTCCTATGGAGAATTATTCCAGCTGCTGGATATTGGCGTTTCGTTTTTTCTTTAATCGACTTTAGATCTCCTTTCGACCCGCTTGCTTGCGAAGACCTCAGCGCCGACAACAAGTACTGCAGATGCGGCTTGTGTTTTCGATGGGTGTCCATCGCGTGAATTGCGTATTGCTGTTATCACCGTGTGGTAAACAGAACCATCGACAAGTGTCGGATTTAAAGAAAGACGCTGGATTTAACCCTAGGAAGGCAATTCGTTGCGAATTTGCTGATCGCATTTGGCGGATTTTGTAAAGTGTAACTACTTTTTGTAAACTCGAACATTGCTGGCCACGTAGATCTGTTCATGAAAGTAAATATCGGAAGCCAGGCAATGCGAGCTTTGTGGGTTGGACGTCTCAACAATCCTTTGTTTAGCCCATAGTTTTTTCTCCCGCTTGTTCTAAATTGTACTATGTGTGTTACCAGTTTCAAGTAATAGCATTATATTTGTCATAAAAATTCACCATAGCTTTTATTTGTGTGTATTGTATTGTGCATGAACTTTGTAAACTTTATATGTAGGACGAGGCACAATAAAGGTGAGTCCGATTCCCATAAGCTGCTGGGTTCCCGACCTTCCACGAAAACCTGCAATCAGCTGTGATTTGGAAGGTGGCTCTCACTAATTTTGACTTACTCTGTACACTACTACGTTCGATTTCCTTCCTTTAAGCATACCTCGAACCACCCCTACTCTTCTGACCTAAGCCGAAGGCACTTCCATCTTTCCTGTTGCGGGTCGACGAAAGAGCTCGTTTGGCCTAAAATGGTCTGCAAAATTCTGCCTCACTATGAAAAAGAAGGTTTTCCGTTAATGTATTGTTGGGCATAATAAACCACAGGGTTGTTGGACCAATTACCTACCAAATCGCCTTAATGCCGATAAATACCTCAATGTTCTGGAACCAGTTATTTATGACATTCCGTTGAACATCCTACCTAATATGATATATGCATAATGGAGGTCCTGCTCATTTTGCCCGTAATGTAAGAGAGTGGTTAGAGGAACACTTCCCAAACATATGGATTGGTTGCGGTGATCTGATGTTATGGCCCGCGAGATTACCTGATCTTAATTCTTTAGACTTTCTTATTTAGGACTATATTAATGAAGAAGTTTATGCTACACTTCCACCAAACGCTGACGAAGTTAGAAACAGAATTAACCCAGCAGTATTAGAAATTACCACAGAAATACGTGAGCGAGTAATAAATGCAAATGATACCACGAATATTGGAACTATGGTTACATGCAGATGGTTTTTAATTCGAACAATTATTATAAGTAGTTAGCTACAATGCATAGTAACAACACTTGTTTGGGTGCAGTGTTGCCAAATGTATGTTTCTTCTTTCTTTTAAATGGTCGTTGAGAATACAAATACACAACCCTTGAGTATTAAGATTTTCGACCAAGAATATTACGAAGAACATTTCCTTTTTCATTAATTTATTCATACCCCTTATTACATATATCATATCTTTAAAATGAGAAGGAAAAACATTCACTGATTGAAAATGTTTGTATGTAAATATATGGTCAATGTCTTACATTAATTAAGAAGCCCTTCCTTATATATATTTTTAATTTTATATTAAACTTGCCTAAGTTGGCTATACAAAAAAAAGTTAGCTTTGATATTCTCCATAAATACAATAGTGATTCTGTTGAAAGCCCTTATACAGGGTGCCGTCACAAATTTTGAGGAGTGAAAGTATTACCCAAAATATGACGAAAAGTTTTAATGAACGTGGGTACGCAAATGGACGGTTTCGGAGTTAGGAAAACATTTTGCGTTTACAAAACTTTTTTATTATGTACAAACAAACAAACAAATAATTATAATGTAATTTACGAACAAACGGCAAAGGCAAAAAGCCAAATGAGATGTTCAAAGTGTCCTCCCTCCATCTCAAGGCAGGCATGACATCTCCCCGCATGGACATTCGAACTCTTTCGAAAACCCCCACACTGTCTCGGATTCGATGGCATCCCTGATGTACTCGTTGCTGCAGCTCATCGATGTCGTTTACAGGTGTAGAGTACACTGACGCTTTCAAGTATCCCCAAAGAAAGAAATCAAGGGGATTTAAATAGGGCGATCTTGCCGGCCATGATACAGGTCCGCCCCTTCCTACCCATCTTCGTCGAAAAGTTTTGTGTAAATGCTCTCGAACAACAATCGAAAAAAGCGTCGTACCACCATCGTGCTGGAACCACATTTATTGCCTTTGCTTCAAAGGAATGTCGTCTAAACGATTACCCAGTGTGTTACGCCTGTTAGTCGGTTTGGTAAAACAACTGGACCCAGTAAATTGTCGCCCAAAATACCCATCCAAATATTCAATGTAAAACGTACCTGATGTTTGGATTCCATAATAGCATGGGGATTTTCGTCGGCCCACACATGGGTATTGTGGAAATTTAAAAATCAATTTCGTGTGAACCTGGCCTCTTCAGTAAAAACAATATTGGCAAGAAAATTGTGGTCCTCGGCATCATTGCGTAGAAACCAGCGGCAAAAAGCAAGCGTGTTCGATGATCAGGTGGATTTAGGACCGTCACTCGTTGTACATGGTATGGGTGAAGCTGCTGCTCGTGTAGGATTCTCCAAACAAGAGGATTACTAATTCCTACCTCGGCTGATATTCTCCGCAAACTTGTATCCGGATCCTGCTCTACCCGTGCTAATATTGCCACTTCTGCCTCAGGGGTGCACACCGACCTTGCTCTCCCGGAATTATAGGACTGTTTCCCAAATGAACCAGTATCACGCAATCTTTGGTGTAGTCTTACAAAACGACGAACCCAAGGGATCTGGCGATTGGGATGAGCGTCAACATGCGGACGTAGCGCTTCTCTGGCATTCCCATTAGCACGATCATACTTGAAATGCATGTCGGCTAATTCAATGTTAGCGTAAACAGCCATAGCGAGAATTCGAACTGTGCAATAACCACTGAATGTCAACCTGTATGACATACGATAAGAAAAAACAGATAAGCGAAAAAATGCACCTGCTAGAAAAAGGAATAATCCTTTGTATCCCCGAAACCGTCCGTTTGCGGACCAACGTTCATTAAAACTTTTCGTCATATTTTGGGTCATACTTTCATTCCTCAAAGTTTGTGACACTTTTTTTCTAGCACCCTATATATCAAATATAAACCAATAACGTGGATACAATGATTAAAGCGGTTTTCAAATCAACCTGGTTAGTAGAAATTCGAGTAGAGCAACGAAGAAGGTTGCTAAGAAAACGGCAGAGATTGGTTACACTGCACTGTGTAACACTTTCCAAGATATAAGTTATTTTCATGAATTAGGTATATGTATACAGCGTGGGTCAGCTAAGTTGTCCCGCTTAAAAGCAGTTGACGCAACCCAACATATACAGAGCACGGAAATCAAAATCACTGTTCTTCAATTTAATTAAATCGGTCAATGTTGCCTTCTACTGACAATACTAAGTATATTTATTGAAATTTTATGTATATTTTAAATAATGGGGAAACTGATTTATGGCTTATTTTAGGTGAATGCAGTGGAAATACAGCTGCAACACGCAATTTATATATCAGGCGTTACCCAACTAGAAGACTACCACTCTAAAAAAATTTAAACGCCTTGAATCTTCTATAAGAAACAATAAGATGTAAGGCCAAAACAATTGCGAACATGGAGAATATATTAACGGTAGTAGAGGCAGTGAATTAGAATCCCCGTGTAAGTGAAAGCGATCTAAGCAGAAATCTAGATATAAGTAGAACTTCAGTTATAAGAATTCTGAAAGCAAATGTAGTTATTATATTCGTATCACGTTACTTCGGTGTAGAAACTGCATGAAAAGACCCTTAGAGAATACGGCAATTTTATAATTTCTTTCAGAATCAACATCTGCATACATCTTTTTCAATTATGTATTGTTCAGCGATTAGGTAAAATTCTCAAGCAATATGAAATAAATATGTACAACAAAATATAATACAAATCCGCACTGAATACGTGTTTCCCATTTTGAAAGAGTTTTTTTTTGTTATTGTATACTATGTAACCGTATTACTTGAGCACCCTTCTGTTATGAACATTTAACTGGGCAACATTATTTGAATTTCGTATGGAACATTTTACTGGGGTTGTTGGGAGATATTGAACTGAATGTACAATGAAAACTTTGGCACCAATAGGATAGCTGTTTTGCTCCCCACAGTTTCATTGATAGAAATTACTTAAGCAATGTATTTAGAGGAAATTGGACTGGAAGAGGAGTTGTGCATTCATGGTTACCAAGAAGTTACGTATCACTTTACTAGACATTTTTGTAGGGTACAATGAAAGAAATAATATATCGAAAATCGTTTTTAAAGCGAATTAAAAATGTATGGAAGTGGATGGACGCACGTTTGACAATTTACTAAATTAAATACAACTTTGCTGTTTATTTTTGTTTTCCTTTCTTTCGTTTAGTTTTTGTTGTAGTACGAGTGTACGATTGGTTGCTTTTCTATTTAAATACATATATAAATAATACTAGTAAAACTGTTAACAGCTATAGTGAGGGAATAACTTAACAGAAAGTCACTGTGATACCACTACAGATATGCATTGTTCAAATTCACTAAAATCTCTTAGAATAAAAACATGAGTGAGTATTCAATATTTTTTATGTATCCTTGATTAATGAGGTGTTTTTGTGAATTGCATTAATTACATGATGCGGGGTATTACTGTACCTATTAGTTGCAAATTTTGAAATTAGATTAAGATAATATAATCTTTAATTGACTTTATTAATTAGATACAATTGATATGTCAAATTCGAAAAGTATCTATAATTTGTGTTATATTGTAGTGTTCCTAATTTGCTGCCAAGACGTCTTGCTTAGCTACGTATAACAATACATAATGAAAAGTTAGAGCTTCAAATTCTACTTTTAATTATTTTACTCTACTCATATTAGTAGTTAAGTAAACATTAAACAGTTTTAGTTTTCTTATAAATTCTTCTAAAATTCTTTGGATATTTTTTGTAAATATAAAGACGTTATAAAGACAGAACTGACATAATATTTCTATAGGAAACAATATTTTCAATATGGAAGTTGATTATCATATTGCATGGAAATACGTCTGTGTAGGTGATAAATTGTTGTTCAAATTTACAGTAGGCTGTGAATGGCTACATCTTTATCATTTTCGTGACATCCACGTTACATTACCACCCACGCTATTACACCTAGAAATTCTGTCAAACCCTTGTCATCAACAGGTTTAGGATGTTAAATATGCAATGGCATCGAACATTAAATTTGGACTACAGGTTTATGACATTTTGAACTTCTTATCAATATATTTCAGGAACATACAAAAGCTAGTTGAAATGACAACATATTATATATTTGAAAGCTACTCCCGGTTTTAATATCATTAGAAAGTGAAATAAAATGTAAATCCCGTTGCTTTTAAAGTTGAGTAACAGCAACTACAGTTTTTTAAACAATTTATAAGCAGCGATTACGACATATATGAGGTGAGTCTCAAAAGTAATGAAAATGATTTTCAACAAAATCCGTTTAATCAAAAAACATACAATTTGACTCAATCATTTTTAAAGTAGTTCGCTGGGTCTGCGATTCCAGCGACGCTGCTATTTTTCGTAGCAGTGCTGGAAATTTCCATCTGTGAGGCTGTCCAGAGCCCTTCTCGCGGCTGAATAGACGTTTACAAAAGTACCAAAATGTATACTTTCAGATGAGTTTTGACTTTGAGGAACAACACAAGTCACACGGTGTCAAATCAGGGCTGTATGGTGGGTGAAGAAGGGTAGGGATGGTTTTCAGTGTAAAAAAGCTCCCTCACAACCAATGATGTGTGACTCGGCGCATTATCAGGGTGAAGGATCCACGTTTTGGCAATGTCATGGCGCACTCGCAAACCTTTTCAAATGCTTCAGGACCTATATGTAAACGACGCTCGTCTGTATTTTCGTCCAGGACGAGAGCGAAAATACGGGAGCATTTTTGTGACATACCGACGCTTCGAAAGGCTCGGGCTCAACTGAGAATGGTCTGGCTATACAGTGTCCCAAAACTTACCAGCGACATTCCAAAGATGAATTCCAGAACTTATCTAGTCGAAAAGTCCATATAAACATATGTCCTAAACGTAACCGTTAACGAGTTTTTGTTTATTTCATCATTTATATGGCTAATATTTTAGTTCAACGAATTTTATGAAACAAATCTTTCTTAATACATTTTTATTATTTTATTTACAAGAAATGTTCAAAATTATCTCCATTGTGTTCAATACACAAAGCCGCAATTTGCAGAAGAGATCGCCGCGTTCTTAATATGGTTGCTGGGTTATTTCTAATAATTTCGGCAGCCTGTTGTATTCTTTGACGTAATTCTTCTATCGTGTGCACTTCAGTTGCATAAAAAATCTGTTTCATGTAACCCCAAAGATAAAAATTTAATGGAGTCAAGTCCGGCGAACACTGTGGCCATACTACGGGTCCTTCTACTCCAATCCATTTTCCCGGAAAATGTGAGTTAAGCCAAGCTCTAACACGAAGACATTGATGTGTTGGTGCCCTATCGTATTGATACCACATTCTACGTCTAATATTTAATAGCACAGCTGTAATAAGGCTAAAGAGTTTTCTAGAAAATATTTGTAATGCGCACCATTCAAACGGTGGGGCAGTTCAAATGGTCCAATCAGACGATCATTAAGAATACCAGCTATCAGATTGATACTAAATCTATGCTGAAAATGCGAGCGTCTTCTTAAATGGGGATTTTCTGCAGCCCATTCATGAAAATTATGATAATTATTGATACCATCTCCTACGAACGTCCATAAAATATGCGGTAGATTTTTATTATTTTGTACATAATTACAAAATCTTAAACGAACTTCAAATTCATTATATAGAACTTTAACTGTTTGATGATGATACGGATGTAAGCGAGCACTTGTTATTATTCTCCAAACCTTCACACACTTAAAGACAAATCTTCTTGTAATAAATCAAGAACTTGTTCATCATCGTTTATGGGTCGATGGACAACTCCTTGGCCGACTGCATGTCTTGCATTGAAAGTGCAATGTTCCGTCAGCTGACGATGTGAATTAAAGGAAACTGCACGCGTAGGCAGTCTTCTATTGGGATACCTTCTACGATATCTTGTTGTGCTGCTGACGCATTTCCATCACACAGACAGTAAACATAATGAATACCTGCGTATTCTTTATTTGAAAATAACATTTCCATTGTGAATCACTTGTGAATTACGATGGGAATGAGTATACAAAGAAGGAGCCAATAACTAAGTATCACAGTAATAAACTGACAAGTTGCAAACAATAATTTGTTAAAAATGATGTACAAATGTTACCAAAAGGTTATGCAATCATGGTAACTAGAATTAACAATAACTCGTTAACGGTTACGGTTAGAACATATGTTTATATGGCCTTTTTGACTCTAAATAAGTTTTGGAATTCATCCTTGAAATATTGCCGATATGTTTTGGAACACCATGTATAGTTGACACGCCGGCGCAAAAACGTCCATCTCCACTTTCCTCAAGTAGTCCTCATCCGTAACGCGGAGAAATCATACTCATTACTTTAGGGACGCACCTCGTATTATATTAACTATGTCTTATTCAGACGGTAGATTGTGATTCCAATACGCTTAATTTTTTTATCTTGAACATCTTCATGTTCGACATGGAAAAGTTTAAATCATTAAAACTGTACATTTGTACTCGTAGTTTTGTTTTCTCATAGATAGCACCTTTAAACCGTTGTTAGGTATTTCGCTTAGAAGTTGCACCAATTTCTCATACATAGTTTTATAATATTTGTTTACATTTTCAGCGGCAATTTAAGCAATTTATTATAGAGAACTTCTGTTTAAATTAAGTTAACTTCATTATAATAACATGCGATTGATGTATTTATTATACGAGGTTGTATTTGCTCTAATTTTAACAAATGTGCAATTTGCATGAGTAGCAACATACTTTCACATGATTGGATTACTCGATCAGAGAAAATGCCGATGTTGCTATTAAGAAAATGAACTATTCTGTACGTTTCTTCAAGCATACCTGATAAATCCGTATTTTAAACAGGCGATGTGTCAGCCTGGTTTTTTCAATCAATATTGTACCTAAAGAGAATGACAAACTTTTCCAAATTAAAGCAGCACATAAAAATGGTGTTTTTTCATACACTTAGTTTCTTGCCAAAACCATCAATGGGAAATATCAATCAATGGAATTCTATCTTCTGTGGTATTATTGCAACCCAGCAATCTGTTTAAACAATGGACTTAGTGATGGTTCTAAAATTAGTATTGATGCAGTCTATTTAGAGTAGCGATTTTATTAGACTTCATTTACGTGGAAAACTACATAATTTGGATTTAATGCCTCTACTATTAAACTTCTTAAAAACCACCTATCATAACAATTTGAATCAATTTGAATGGTACAACTTCAAGATTTAACCCTACGGGGCGGGCGCGCCTTATTGTATCTCAAGTACGGGCGCGTTGAGCATTTTATGTAGGAAACAGAGAAACGTAAATAATTAACCACTAAAAATTAATAGTATATTAATTTATATTACAAACGATAACCAGAGTAATATAAATAGTACGCAACAAACACTTAATAAATAGTATCAAATTAGTCAGTATCTTGCATAAAATAGTATATGTATGTACAGGGTGTCTCATAAAGAATGGGCCAGCGTTTAGTGATAGATTCTTTAGGTTAAAATAATCCGATTAAACCTATATACCTTAGGCAGAAAGTCCTTCCTTAAGAAGTTATAGGGCCTTAAAGTTCAATTTTTTTTCTTTATATTGTAATTTCCACAAATTTAAACATATTTCGTTCAAATTTAGTACACCTACTTACCACTATGTCTTACAGTGACATAATTATTTTCATTAACCAGACTTGACCGCAAGAGGCACCTAACCTACCACTGAAATTTTATTTTGGCTCTAACTTTGTTATTAGTAGAACATTTTAAAATTTTAATTGGAAGCTCACCACCCCTAGGAGGTTGAAGTGACAAAATTGAAAATAAACTCAAAAAGTTTCTCTCTCAATATAAAAATTGACGCGTCCCAGCGATTTTTTAAAAAATGATGATAAATATGAAAAATCGGGTTTGTTTCGTTTTCATTTCCACGCTGTATATCATATTCTGTATAAGGTACTAAAATAATTCAATCTGGATTGTCCTAACGATGACCGCAGATAATTTTTAATTCGTTTCAAAGTTTGATGCAAGCAATACGTAAATGTAATCGTACAGCTGTTGTTATATTGGGGAGTTTGCATTGGATTTCAGACTCGATTATTGTTATATTACATATTTGTGACTATCCAAATCGAAATCCAAAGCGATTTTTTCGTCCAAAATTGAACAAAATGGAAACATTGCAACATACTCGTTTCTTAAGTGCCCTTGGATCAATGGCGCCCCTGGGTTATTTAGCTAAATGGATAAAGAGGGCCTACTTAAGATAAAATTTAAGTATTAGGTAGGTATAAAAATATACAAAGAAAAAACTGCTAGAAATGTTTTATATTTAGTGTACGCGCTTACCGCTTCCTAACTCGTATTTTCTTTTCATACTCATCATACAGCCTATCTGTATATCTTTCGTATTCTTATCTATAAATGTATGTAAGCAACTTTATCTTTTGTGCAATATTTCTTGACTGGATATGGGTAGGAACATCGCTATATCCATTACTTATCCGAGCCATCTCATCCCCTAGTATTTCATGCGAAAGTATCGACAAGTATTTTGACACTAGTTTGAACTCGGAGTCCCAAGCGTATAAGTACTAAAAATTACAATATTATCTGGTTTTATGCGCCGTGCATGGGTACCTACATAAACTGCAACCTTTAAAAATGCTTTTCTCTTTATCTCGTAACACATATGCCAGAGTCGAAAGTAGAGCCTTGAATTTTATGTTCGTGTTTCCTTGCTCCATATCTGTCTTTTTACAAACACCTTAGTTTAATTTTGAAGCTCAATCTGGATTCGAGTTTCAAGGAAAGATAAGGTAAAATTTTAATAAGACTCATAATCACCTGTAACATGATATAAGTGGGCGAATTTTTTTAATGACTCTCAATCGAATTCTGGTTTTTCCCCAGCCTTGCTTGTAATATATTCCAGGATCTCTGTATCTTGGACAAGGATGACCTGGTCGTCTGAAAACTGAAGGATGTATATTTTACAGCCATTATTTCCCATACCTCTGCACTTTGTTGGCATTGCTGTAGTGCAGGTTTTATCATAAATATTGTTGGGCAAATGCAACAGTCCTGTTTTAGTTCTTATGTTACTGTTAGGCCTCGAGCTATTTGGTAGCCTATTTTACAGCTTATTCCAGTTTTCTTGTAATGCTTATATTATGTAGTGATTGATTAAGGTTTCTTTTGCTAGGCCTAAGAAGAATAGATGTAGCTCTTGTAACGTTCCGTTGGTTCAAAGACACGTTAGCGGTGACAATAAAAACTAACTGGTTTTAGTTATTTCAGTTGTATTGGTTAGTCTTAATACTACTAAACAAACAAGCAAATTAACACTTATTCTAGAATCCTAGTCCTTAATTTTTAGCCCTTATGGTTCTTGGTATCGCTCTGGCTAGGATTCTGGAGGATCGTTCTCTTTTCTTCTCCGCTCCTCCTGAGGCAGACTTCTCTCGTCACTCTCTTGGGAAACGTCCCGCCTAGAAACCGCCTTTTCCTTCTACACTGTGGTTAAGTTTGACCGGCGCGCTTTCTCTTAATATTTAAACTTAAAAGTAGACATATTTTTTTTTGACTGACCAATACACTATTTTAAGAGTAAATACCAACGCCAGCTATGACTCATTACACTCTCGTCATATCGCTACCTTTATCTCTATAATTTGAGTTAACCAGAATACTTTATCCACATCGTCTTGCAAGAAATCTGCTTCGTTCTTGAGCTTCTTTTTCTTATACTATTCTTCTATTCAATGTAAAATTCAATGTAACCCACTTAGGGTTGATGATACTATTATTCCCCATCATTTTAACACGTTTGTTGGTTGTCGTTTTTGGAAATAATACCCAACCGCTTATGTCATCAATAATTCAAATAATTGATATAAGCGGTTTATAACAGGTGAACAGCAATTTTTGCTAATTTCTCTCTTCCATTCTTATCATTTCAGCCATAGTCGGCCTTCTTTCTGAAATCTCATTTTCTTTATTTCTTTCAAGTTTCTGCTTCTATATTCACTTACTCTCCTTATACCTTAATTGTAATATTTAAAGTATGATCTTCCTCCTTTGAGAAGAAGCTTGTAATATCCTTCCCACTTCGTAAGTGATATAGTTCACATTGAAGTTTTACTGTTTTCTAATCTTATCTTATCCATACATTTTAAAACTTCTTGTACATCTTCGTTCGCATACTTTGTTTACCTTGGTTTAAATTAGTATGTATCCATTCCAAGTGTGGTTCTTTCTTTATCATTCTTCTACTTCTACTTCTACGTCATCATCCTAGAATAATCCTCCTTCACGTTCTAATGCTTTATTATTGCAAATTTGGACTTTCACAATAAGTATTAGAATCTATATGTATAGAATAAGCGACGTTAGAATTTAACACCTTTCTTAGCACGTTTACAAGTTAGAACCAGTACAATTTGTGACGTATCATACGTTTCATCATCCTCATCATCAACAGTCTTTCCGTCCCACTGCTGGGCATCGGCGTCTTCTCTGCCACGTGTTTTTCCTCGGCGTTAAGGTAGACACACGAAAGACCTGCAGTTTAACGTCGAATTCGAATGACAGAAATTCCAGAGAAGATTTTTAGCATTAAGATCCCACGGTTGTAAAATTTTATAAATCTGCATAGTTCTGCTTAGGTTTCCAACTCAAACCAGAATCGACGTTTTAGTCAGAAAGCGGGCGCTCTACCATTGAGCTACCACTACATTTTATCATATGTTAACTAAGTATGGTTTCTTAAAACAATCTATTTGTATCACAGTATGATGTTGGTTCTAGTAGAACTTAGAAATCAATTTAAAGGAAATATTAAGGCTATTTAAATTAACAGAATGATTCCGAATTAGGATTTGTAAGTTAGCTACTTAGAATATCAAATAATAATAATAATAAATTCTAGAAAGGGACACACCTGCTTGGCAATTTTAAGGTTTTGTTAAGACATTTTTCCATCAGCCATGTCTAGATGGCGCACGAAAAAGTATAACTATATTATTATATTACTGAGGAAATCATACCTCAAGACAATGACCGAGAACGGAAAAATGCATTGAACTAAAAATAGTGTGGGTTAGGTCAGTTTCTGCAGCAACCTTTATTTATAATGGTTTTATGGGACCTTTAAATTCATTTGTCCTAAAAAACAATCACACTGTATTTTCTTAAAATTAAACTCCATTGCCTTACTTTAATTTCAAAAAATAGAAGGCAGTTGTTCAGGAAGAATTTATGTTAAAAAATTCAATAACTAAGCTAACATTTGCAATTTATGAATACACAAAACTTAGGAAACTTAGTGTACCAGCAGACAGAATATACACACTAACAGAAACTACTGGTTTGTAAATATTTTTACTCCATGCAATCTATGTATTTCTACAAGAGTTTCCTAGCGAGTCTTGGCAAGCTGTTTATCAAATAAGAATAGATTTCCTGGAAACGTTTTTATTGCTGTCAATTAGAGAACCTGCTTTGAAATTCATGAAGGAAAATGTATAGATCTTCCTTGTCTAAGCGCTCTACAGCAGCCCCGTAAGTTGTGCTAATTCATTATATTAATTTAGAACCATGATGTATGCTTTTTAAATTGGTGCATATTTCACGCTGTAGCATCTCCAAGATACAAAGAAACCCATGCCATTGTTAACACGAAACATGTTTCAACAAATTTCTATGGTTATATAAATCTCTCGCTGGTTTGTATCAATTGTGTATTTTGTAAACTCCGCCTGCAACATCTGTGGGGTGGATTGAGTAAGCCACCAGGTGCCGTTGCCGGTCCGGTGCCCGGAGAAAGGAGGAGGGTTGACGGGAACGGGTCAGCAGCCCTCTCGTCGTAAAAAATAATAATCGCTCACAGAACTGGACACCGGACGGACAAAAATGATGACAACAAACGCACGTTCATGGAAGCGAAGAAACATACTACGACTAACTTGCTGGAACATTATATCATGGAATGGACGAGATCAAGAAGTGATAATATAGATGAATAACCACAAAATAGACATTTGTACCCTATCTGAAACCAAACGTAGAGGGAAAGGAATATCCAAATACGAAAACTATATACTCATATGGTGCGGGAAAGATATCAAGCAGAGTTGCACACTCAGGTGTAGGAATCCTATTACATGAAAAGTTCGAACAAAAAATAACACAAATAAAGTATGTAAATGATAGAATACTAATAGCGACATTAAGAATAGAGAACAACCCAGTACACTTCATAGCTATATAATTATGCGCCAGACACAGCTAAACCACTGGTGGAATACAGACTTTTTTGTGAACAACTGCTAGAAGAACTGGATATGATCCCAAACACAGACAAAACATTTTATTATGGGTGATATGAACGCAAGGATGGGAAATGAAATTGCAAAAGGCGTGAAACAAAAATATAACGAAGACGTGACGAACGATCACGGTGAAATACTGACGGAGTTATGTGCACATAACGAACTAAGAATAAATAACACGTATTTCTCACACAAACTACAGTACAAATATACATGGTCAGATACAAGAGGACGACATTGCACGATAGACTACATTATAACAAATAACAAGGTGTATCCCAGAAATATATTAGATGTTCGAACATTGACATCAGCTAACGTGGGATCAGATCGTGGCCTGGTACTATGCAAAACCCAGATAAATAAACCACCTGTGATAAAAGCTACACCCGAATATGTACAAAAAATGAACATAGAATCACTAGAAAACGAAAGCACCAAACAGTTATATAGTAGACGATTAAACGAAAAAATAAAAGAGATTGAGATAACCAACAATGACGATGTAGAGCGAAGCTGGACAAAGGTAAAAACAAATATTATCACTCCATCAAAAGAAGCATTGGGACAACGGAAAATTAACATAAACAATAAACGACGAAAAAAACCCTGGTTTTATAATAAAGACACTCACCAAAGAAAAGAGAGAAAAATATGTGAGATACAGAAATAACAAAACAGCAGACGAACACGACAAATACGTAAGAGTAAGAAACAGAAGCAACGCGAAAACAAAGAAAATAAAAGAGGAACACTGCGAAGGATTTACGAAAGATATTGAACATGATTTTTATGGCACCCAAAAAAGTATGGAAAATGTTAAGAGCTACAAAGAAACCAGTCAATGAATATAGAGAAATACATCCGCTAGAGATCGATAGATGTACGGATTACTTCAAACAAATCTACAACGATTAAGGAAACACACCTATACCGAAAACAGAAACACGAGAACTAGACTGGAGAATCACAAAAGAACAATAGTGACAAACGCGATAAGAAAATTAAAAATAGGAAGGCACCAGGAACAAACGCAATCACGGATGAACGAATAAAGTATGGACGACAGACCCTAGCGAACGAAATAACGACGCTATTTAGCAAAATAGTCGAAGCGGAAAGGGTACTAGAAGAATGGAAAACCAGCATAACCGTACTTTTTTTTTTTATTATCAACGACTAACTATTTACAATCTGCTACTTAGCATTAAGTAAATTCTTTAAATGAAAAGATAACATGCAAAGTGATCATCCAGTGATGACACTTTCAGTTACTTAACTAAATTAATAGAAATGCTTGCCTTAACCTATTACATATAAAATAGATCTTCCATAACATAATGAAGGAAGTTTGATATTATGTGTCCGCTGTCTAACAGTGTTAAGTAACATACTAGTTAAATCTATATGGTAAATCTAGGGTATAATATCTCTTAAGCCTGCGATTGTCCTCACTGTTGTCAAGTAAATTTAACGCTAGACTATTCGGATGCACTTGTAATTTCTCTAAGTATTTTTTACTTACGCGCACTATTTCACTTTTTATTGTACTCATTTTAAGGTCGATGTTTATTTCAGCGTTGGTAATAAACTGTGAGGCGTTGGTGATGGTCCGTAATATCTTTGATTGGAATCTCTCTAGGATGGATATGTTCGTGTTTGACGCTGTTCCCCATATTTGGATTCCGTAGAGCCAAACCGGTTTAAAAATCACTTTGTATATTAACAATTTGTTGTCCAGACTAAACTGGGAGTTTCCACCTAACAGCCAGTAGTAGCTTTTAAATTTCAAATTCAGTTGTAGTCGCGTTTTCCAAATATGAGTTCGCCATGTAAGAGTCTTATCTATATGAATACCCAAGTACTTAGCACTCTCAGATGGTAGTATTTCCTTTCCATTTAGTGCAATATAGGGACATATGCCTCTTCGCTTTGCGAACGGAACATATACAGACTTAGTTTCGTTTAATTTTATGTGCCATTTTTTAAACCATTCTTGAGCTTGTTCTAAACTGTTTTGCAGTTTTTGGACTGCCCTAACTGGGTTTTCATCGGTGGCTAGAATAGCCGTATCATCGGCAAATGTGGCAAACATAGCATTGTTGTCAGTGGGCAGGTCAGCTGTAAATATAAGATATAGTAGGGGTCCCATGACACTTCCTTGAGGAACTCCCGCTTTTATCTCTGCCAGTATTGTCATCTCTTCTTCATGTTTGACCAGGAAATATCTTTCTTGTAGATATGATTTTAATATAACATAAAACGTATCCGGTAGACATTGCTTTAGTTTCAAAAGAAGTCCCTCGTGCCATACTTTGTCAAATGCTTGACTAACATAGATAAAGATGGCAGGGCAGTATTGTTTTGCTTCGAACGCTGCAGTTATGTAATGTACCACACGATGCACTTGTTCGATCG
>JABXWE010005248.1:0-25537 GCA_014611495.1 Limonius californicus
CTTAGTTAAGTTTAGGGTGCATGTTGCATGAATGTTTAGTAGGTAAGGGACGCCCGCACCCCCCTGCAGTAATGCGAAAGCGGTTCCGGGGGGGGGGGACGGTAGTATGAATGTGAGAAAAAAAAAAGATGTCAGCAAGATACGTAACCCGACTGCAATTCTAAAAAGATCAGTCACACTTCCTCCGTAATCACATTTCGGCGGGCTTACCTTATTGTAATCCTTTACGAGCTTGATGCCTTTCTCAGCCGGATCGTTCACAACTTTCAGTTTATTCACCAGCTGTACAGCATTGACGAAATCTTCATTTTCTTGCCATTATGAAGGATCTGTCTTCAAGAACTCATAACTCAGGTCCTGGTACCATTTTCAGTTTTGATTCATAAGACAAATTAAGATCAAATAATGCATAGGCGACAGATTCACGAGACAGGTACCATACATTATTTTTCGGTTTCTGTAAAGCCACACGAGATATATCAGGATAGATAACCTAATATTTATGAAGATTCGAAAGAATCCTGAAATTCAAATACTGCAGAAGGGACACAAAACCACGCTTCGACATATCCACTGACAAGGAAAATACAAATATCACAAATTGCGTTCTCGTCTTGTGGCGACAATTCAAATTCATCCCGGAATATAAACATTTTCAAGAAATAAATAGCTTTCGACATCCACCTTACATGATGGATAACCCCTTGAGTACGGATGGACACTCCACGAGATGGTGCTTCTCCAAGAAAGATCGCACTAAACTTTAAACATTCTCTGTAATCCTCTCTAGGCTGTTGTTCTCTCAAAGTATTTCGAACAAAATCGAGGATTGGAGATACCTCAACCTGATCCAAGTGTTTCTTGGCCTTTTCGTGCCCAATTCCAGCTTGGAATTTATTACCATCGACTCCAGACCGAGCATTTTGAAACCTATTCAAGATTGGCCCAGTTGGACCTGTAGTTTTACCGAACGTTTCCTCAAAAACGCTTGTAAGAATGATTTCGTATATGTGATGCCTACAAGCTAAATACAAGAAGTCTCTTGCCAAAAAGTTTTCAATCAAAACACACGCCTCTAAAAGTGCCCATATTTGATACTGTTGCGTCGAAAACTAATGCTTTAACATAGGACTGAAGAGTGAAGACCCCAATTAGCGAGAGTTTCATAGACAGCTGTTGCTTGCTCAGTTCCAGATTGCAATGCAGGTACTCCAAGAAGTTACTCAATACCACCATTTGAAAGAATCACAGGAAACCTCCCGACCGTTTCTTTTCCTGTTAATACTGAAAGCAATTTACCATACCAATGCACGGTAGCAGCCTGCAATTTCGTATCCCTAAATCGGTTCTTGATTTCAATAGCCTTTTTTTCGCGAAGTTTCTCTCGGAAATAGTGAATAGAAGACCTGTTGACTGCAAACCCTTCGGCATCTTGACCTAGCGCTTAATATAATAGGATTATTTAAAATATTATAACTATTTCAGTATTTTTGTAACAGGCAGCTTTTATCCGCCGTCACATAGAAGTAATATTCTGCGAAGTTGAGTAAAAAATTTGATAATTTTCTTTTTTTTTTATGGTTTTTCCGATTTTAAAGGCCCAGGGGCACCCGTTCCCCTTATCCGATTAAGCCCAAGTTTCACACATCTCATTTTTTAATGGAATGGAACCAAATTGGAGGGTAGCCCAAGAAATACTACCAAGATTTTAAAAAATTTCATATAAGAGCCGCCCTAGACTGTACCCCATTCAATTTTTAAGGGGGATATATTATTTATTCTTCTTCTTCTTCTTCTTTCAGCCTCCTTCAATCCATCTTTGGATGTAGGCCTCCCCAAGTTCCCTTTTATTTATTAGTGGATATAATTTTACCAACCATATACGAGTCTTTTTTTATTAATACGATATGTCCGCGCTAGCCTCTTGTCCAAGGTATTTTACAGCACTGTCGACACTATTCCAAGGGATGATTTGGTTGTTGTGCGCAAGTTGTGAACGTTTTTCAAATTATGAATATTCTATATTTGTAAACTGACATATAAGTAAAAACCATTGTGGCCATTCTACTTTACCTTGACAACTGTCGAATAATTATTAAAAGCCATAAACTGCGTGGTTTAAATTACAAATGTTTGTTTTCCATAGCCAATTATTTCTAACCATGATTTTGTTGTTCATGCTGTAATTTTGTCAGTCGTTATCACCTAGTTTTTATAATTAGTCTATATATAATTTGCTAAATATACAAATGGTAAAGCTGTCGCCTATTTGAAGGGATATACTGTTTCCCACATGGGCCTGCATGGTGAGTATTTCGCCTTGACCAACTGCAATACAAGGTGCTTGGTATCATATTTCTAGGTGATTGGGGAAGCCTCTGCCCAACTACCCTTTGTATTAAAGATACCGCATCATGGTAGGGTATAATAAACAAAAGTATAATAATTTAATTATTCAACGGAAGGCATTAAAGGCTTAATATTTTACAAAAAAAAACTGGGTATCCATCAAGGCTGTTTAAAGTAAGATTTACATTATGTAATTTACTTTACATGTACCTACCACGAGTTATATATTTTTGTGGTGAGGTCTGTACTTTCTCTTTATGTAGGATTACGCCAGACAATGATTTATATTTGATGATATGATTTCCATTAAACTAGTATTTGTTGCAGAATTAGAGTACTTGTTTTTATTATTATGCTTATTTCAAGGTCACCCAGCATATAGTGCCGTGGTGGTCACAATTATACCAACTTCTAACTAAGATGAAATTCTTAACGAGATAATAGTCAAACTAAACAGAGAAATTTGTTCCAGAAACCGAAGTGCCAAACATTACCGCCATCGTGCTTCCCCAGATTGCAACACAGTAGCATCGTTTGATTCTTCCAGTTCAGAATCGCGCAATGGGCTGAACCGGTACTATCGCCAAGCTTGGGAGAACCTCCACGAATCAGCAGGAAGCAAAACGGGCCTGAAGGCTGCTGCCAATGCAGGAAACCACTCTCCCTTGCGACGCAAGGAAACGCTAGATGAGCCATTCAGGCACGTAGAACGGCACCGCGACGGCTCTGAATTAGTAGTTTCCGATGTGTCCGCCTTCAACGGCGGCCCCAAGGCAGCCGAAAAGAAGAGACACCACCATCATCACCATCACCATGACGTGCGACCTCACAAAGAGGGTCGGGAATGGCGAGACTCCAGACCCCCACCTCACAGGGACCACAAACGATACTGACAACCTTGTATGATTATCACTCTCCACGTTGAGGAATAGACAATTCAATAATATATATGAAATATTCATGCACATTGTTACATTTATAACACTGCTGAGATCATTATTCAGTTGCTTATATTGTCTGTGTTAAGAACCGTAATCATGTAAATATGGTGGCAACATATAACAGGTGAATTCCTTGGCCTTATCTTAAAAAGTATTATTGAGACAGACTTAAAAAATTTCTGATGAAGGAAATTTTTACATTAGCAAGGAAAGGCTAATGCAATTCACGTTAACTCGAGGAGGTAATTGACAAAAAAGAAATCTTATTTAAGCTTCTAATGCATTTAAATATTAAAACATGTAAGCAAATATTAATTTATGTTAATGTAAGGTAATTTTCTAGAAAATTAGTGCCATTGAATCAGGCAAACACGACATATCTGTATCTTTCCGCTCTTCCCCGTACTTTTACTAAGAAATTGTTTTAATATTTCATGTATGTAGTATGTTAATTAGTTTATAAGTATGTAAGTAAGAGACAAATATTAAATAATAAATATATATGTAATTAAGTGAAACACATTCAATTATTTTTTGAAAGCAGTACAGTGGAAACTTGGCAACTGTGTAATATGCACGTTGTATGCTCTACGAAAAATATTTCTGCAGTTACTATGGAAAATTGTTAAAAAATATTTATTACATACTTATTATTATCTAAGCCAGTCAACGCTTTCGACAAGACAAATTAATAGGATTGACTGGATACGGTGGTTTAAAGAAATAAACTTGGAAAACCCATTACTACCACGATATTTAAAACACCTAAGACTTATTTCGGCAACTAAATTGCCATCTTCGGTAGGAACGTGAACTAACTAAAGCAGCTTGGCTGAGGAATACCTTTGGGGATTAAGTTCTTCACCAAGTCAACAATTGAGGGCCAATGCTAATAATTACAGAGCGGATAATATGTACGACAAATTGAAATTGAGATTTTTTGGAAAATATGAATATACTTGGGCCATATATGCAGCAAAATATGCAAAAATAAAAAGAATAATTAATAGAAGCTGTAAATTCAAGTATAATAATTTTTATTTGACAAAATCAACAAATACATACACTAATTAACTTACTCGTATCATATATAACAACTAAACCTAGAACTATTTCTAAAATAATTTATGATTAGAAGTTGTTCGAAATGTTCTAGCAAGAAATTATGCCTTCTATCTGAAAACATATGTTTATAAATAGAAAAGCTTCTTTCTACGTCGATAGAAGTAATGGGTGCCTTTTTTAACTTAACACTGAATTCCAAATTGAAATTGAAGTTATTATCTCTTACCGCTGCGCCTCTAAGAACTTGACACTATTAAATTTTTGATATATGAGATCACCTATTTCACCCTTAACTTTCTTACACAATCTATTAAATTCGTTTATTATTTGAATTGACTCTGTAAGAGACATCCCTTGAGTTTCTAATTTGCGAATGGAGTTTGAAACGAAGCTATAGTTTGATTTAATAAAACAAAGACGCTGAGGCAATTCTGTCGGTTTCACTAATTTTTTACCATTATCCAAGGCGGCGGCGCTGGAATCAGTTATTTGAAGAATTACATCTTTAATACCTTCAAAATTATCGGCGTAAAAAATTGCTGCTTCAAATCATGTACCCCATCTTGTAATTATCGGTTCGGAAGGCAATGGAACATTTGGAAGTCGCTCCTTATAAAACTGGACTCTCAAGGGGGTTTTTAAAAATCTTTTTTTTACGTTACTAATTAAATCGGTAACAAGGGGAAGTTGATTCCTATGTTTTCATGAAGAATTCCTATTAATAAATGGGCAATGTAACGGCCACATTTCTCCGTACTTTTATTTACGATTATATAAGCAAAATTACTACCCACTAATTGTCTAATTTCAAACATTGTTTCATTGTAACAAGAATTTATTTAATTTTTTTGTAAGGTTGCTTTCGTCAGGTACATTTTGTCTACAAAATTTTTGTAAGAACGATTTTAAAGTAACATTATTTAATTTCGATAACGGTATATTAGACGAAATGAATGCCTTACATAACTCCTTACTAAATTCTTCTTGCTCCTATTTTTTGGAACTCGTCCCTGAAAATTGAGTCATGGTTTACTGAGAACAGTTGCTTCGCTTCCATTTTCCACATTTTGCAATATTTGAAGGAGTTTGAGTGTGCTGATCTACCAAGGATTTTCTCTCAGAAGACACCTACAACGACAAATAATTAAATATTAATATAAGAACTTTTCATACTCGTTAAAAACAGAAACAAACACGACCTTCTCTATCATGACTTTGTTTTAGTTACGTACATAATAAAATGAAAAATAATTTTAATTTATATCATCATCATCATCATCATTGAGCCGTGCAATTATTACACTTATGGCTAACGCCTAAAGCGTTTCCAATCCATTTTTGAAGTAGATCAATCCTCTTGTTCTTGGATTCTTTCACAGTTTATTGTTGGTCCTGGCGGTCTCTATTATCTTCTTCCATTCTTTCCTATCCCTGCATTTCGATCTCCAATCTTCTATTCCCAATGCCTTTATGTCCTCTTTTAGGGCATCCCTCCATCTTTTCCTTGGTCTTCCTTGTTTCCTGGGTCTAAAGGGTGTCCACATCGTAACCTTCCTTAACATCTCCTTTGTTTTTCTTCTCATGATGTGTCCAGCCCATTGTAGTCGCTGTGTTTTTATATATCTGACAATATTTTTTCCTCCAATTTCTTATTTTATTTCTTTATTCTATCTCAGTCTTTTTCTCCCTCTCTCTCCTGTTATGTTGGGTCCAAGTATTGTCCTGATTAATTTTCTTTTTATGATTTTTAGACCTTCTTTTTTGTTTATTGCTATTGTTTCTATTGCATAGGTTATGATGGGTCGTATCAGGGTTTTGTACATTTTTATTTTTGTTGTTTTGCTTAATGCTTTGCTTTTTAGTAGGGTTTAATTCCTGCTGTATGCCTGATTTCCTTTGAGCAATTTCTCCTTCCCTTTATTCTCCCCCGTTTGTCTCATTGTGACTCCTAGGTAATTGAAATTGTTGACTCTCTCGAACATGTGTTTTTGTGTTTTTAGACAATTCTACATAGGTGCTCACATTCTTTCCCTAACTTCATGTATTTTGTTTTTTCTTTAGTTATTTCCATACCAGATTTTTTTACTTCTTTGTCTAGTCGGTCTACGGCTCTTACAATATCTTTTTCCTATTCCCTAAGCTTGCTATGTCGTCTGCCTACGCTATTATTTGTATTTGGTCCGTCATGATGTTTTTCCTATCGAGTTTAGCTCTTCGTATTGCACCTTCTAGAATTAGGTTATATATGGTTGGGGATAGGGCGTCCCCTTGTTTTATCCCTTTATTAATTAAGAAGGGTTATATTGTAGTTCCTTGGAATCTCACTTGCGTTCTTGTATTTATTAGTGTCATTTCTAATAGTACCATTAATTTGCCAGGTATTCCTAAATGTTTTACTTCTCTTATTAGTTCTTTTCGGTTCACTGAATCAAAGGCCATTTTAAAATCTATAAATACAACATGAAATATCCCGAGTAGCCCAGTGGTAAGAGGGCTAGGCTCGCAATGCGAAGTCCTCGGTTCGAACCTTGGGATAGGCAGACATTTTTCTGTAATTCCTAAGGTCGGTATCGAGCTTGGTAGTCCATTCGACGTTGGGTTACAATTAACGGCGCTTCTCCTAACCACTGGCTGACCAGGAGAAGTAACAAGGCCACACACAACATCATACACACAATTAACACAAATAGTGAAAATGGATAGAGCGAATGTAGTTGAGGGGAGTGGGAGGAACGTGATGCAAGTCCAAGGGGACCCATCACCTTCAATTAATCCGCAATGTATGAATGGCAACCTCGACACCATAAGGTAAAAGAGGAATTGATAAAGAAAGAAAGAAATACAACATGTGTTTCCTTGTTGTTCTGGTAATCCCCAAGTATATTTTCGGCGTGTGTCTTTAGTCTTTAATCCAATAGGTTTGCCAGGATTTTATAAGTAGTGCTTAACAGAGCTATTGGTCTATAGTTTTTGCAGTTTTCTTTTCCCCTTTTTTATGTACTGGGATTATTATACTAGTATTCCAGTCCATTGGCATCTTGGTTTGTCTCCATATTTGTTTCATTAGATTTTTTATGGTTCTTGTTGGCTTCGGACTGCCTCTATAAATCTATCTTTCTTATCTTTGCTACTACTAGGTAGTGATCTGTTTCGGTCTGTGCTCCTCTGTATGTTCTTGTGTCTACTATCTTTCTGCTGATGTTTTTTGTGGCCATTACATAATCGATTTGATTTTCAATATCTCCTCCCGGATGTTTCCATGTAATTTTGTGTTTTTTGGGGTGTTGGAATTTTGTTGATCGGAGGGTCATGTTCAGTGATCCTGCTAGTTGTATTAGTCTGTGCCCGTTATCATTTGTTTCATTATGTATTATTCCTTTCCTATTTCCTGTCACTTGGCTTAGGTAAGGCTCTTTCCCTATTTGCGCATTCGCATCTCTCAATATTATCACTGTGTCATCCCTGGGTAGGTCCTCACAAATTTTGTTTAGTTTTTCGTAAAAGTTGTCTTTCACCGTATGTTCTGCCACTTCTGTAGGCGCATATATGTTAACTATCGAGACAAAATTGGTGTTAAACTTCAGTCGGAGTACTGCTATTCTTCCGTCTACTGGTTTGAACTGTATTATATTATTTACTAACTTCTTTCTTATGTAAAAACCAACACCGTTACTCCCTCTTTTTTCTTCTCCACTCTACATGAACGTACATTTGTCTTTTATTTTCTCGCCTACTCCTTCCCATCTCGTTTCTTGTACAGCCGTTATGTCTATGTTGTATTTATCTAATTCCCTCGCTATTTCCTTCACTTTACCTGTCCGTAACATTGTATCAATATTCCAGTTGCAATTTGTATTTGGTTGTTTATTTTTATTTTTTCTTTATTCTTCTTGTTTTTTTTGTTTTACATTTGTATTTGTGGCCTTATTTATTTTATCCCCTTCCAAATCATTAATCTTGTTCATAGCTATTTTTTGAAAAATAATTTTAATTTTTATATAGAAAAATTATTTAACTTACCAGTTTGCTGCGAGATCGACAAAATATTTTGTCGCCATCCATTACTAGTTCTGGATATGGTTTAAACCATGAAGTAATCTTGTTCGATTTACTCATTGTAGGTATATGATATGTATAATATATGCAAGAGATCAACACTATCGGAGTATCGGACACGTTGTGACGACGAGAGAAGATTCTATTATAGGGTTATTCAATGAGAGAAAATACTTCGCAAACTACAAACCAAATGTAGGTATGTTTCCCACTCAATAGCGACCCTCCATTGATAAACAAGAAACAAGTAATAAAATGGATTAGGTCGGTATTTCAAACTTCAAACTACCAGGAATTCCAGGGACAAGTCATTAGCTGTCCAGCTTTGAATTGTCGGAGATCTGTGTGCACTATTCGGAATTTCATAATCTTGTTTTGACCACTTGACGAAAATTTACAAACGAGTAATGCAAAAGGCCAAAATATGCAATTTATGCAACTTTTGCAAAAATATGCAGCGAATGCCCAAATATGCAATATATGCAATCACTAATTAGCGTTAATTAACTCTTGAGTGTAATTCGTCCACATAATTGATTATAGTCACAGATATGAAAAATTAAAATATATGCGCTTTGCATATAATCCGCTCGTTACTAATAATATAACAATCAAAGGCTTAAATACTAAATGCCCGTTAAGGTTCGTTACGCCTAACCGGTTAATGTATTATTTTCAATAAATGAATTTAATCTGAGTTGGGAAGTGGCCCATTAGCTGAATTTAAAAGATTCCTCTATTTTTGAAAATATGAATGCTCTGATAGCAATTCAGTTCTTTTCTTGAAGACACTTCCTTTAACAATTTTAGATTTTCTAGTTATAGGTATATAACTAGAAAATCTAAAATTGTCCTGTCTCGTAAATATACTGGGCAACATTGGATTTATAAAACCTATGATATTTGAAAGAAGCTACATGTTCTTTAAACCTAATCTCAATATTACGTTTAGCTTGCCCAATATATTTTCATTACAGTGAGAACAGTCAGTTTCGTAAATTCCCAACTTTTCCAAAGTTTTCACTTTGTCTTTAGGGTTTCCCAAAAAGTTCCAAATGTTATTATTTGAACAAAATACAGTTTTGGTATTGACTTGTTTGCATATTTTATCAAGACCTTTGATTAAGGGATGAAACGGAATTTTGATGAAATTTCTGGTGACTTTTTCAAAGTAGGAACTTTGTAAATACGTGGATTTACGAACATTTGAAGAGTGGAAGTTACAAAGGGACTAAGTGCCAAAAATATGTTTCCGAGATATTTAAAGAAAACTTAATCAAACACGAATAACTATTATTAATGTAGATTTATTTGACATACAAATTTAATAGAAAACGCAAAACTAATTCTAATAATAACAACTGAAGTATTACTAAAGGTAACGTTAAAAAATTTTTGTTTAATAAAAACTTAGAAGGCGGTAGCACTATAGTATTAAATTTGCTGAATTCTGCTTTCTGGTGGGCCTTCTGCTAGTTCCTCCAAGTGTAGCAGCTTCTTATAAAATGACTGGTGTCTTTTCTTGTTCTCAGAAACGTTATTTATTGGCTCCAATTTGCGAAGTTCAGTTTCCTTAATAGTATTTAAGGTTTCACTCTTTTTCAAAATATTAGTATCAGTCCAAGGTTCTAAGTCAGAGAAAGACATTTTTTTACTTGCAGGATTTGCTTTTTCAACTCTTTTAGCTTAGATGTATTGAAAAGTTCATCTGCAGCCTTTCTGATGTTCCAAAATCCAATGATTGCCATATCTATAACATTGAATGGTGGATTGTATCTTGCTGATTCAATAAATCTATGAGTTTGATATCCTTTATTTTATCCACGAAATCTTTTGAATGTCATACGGGGGACGATGTTTTCTCGTTTAGTTGTTCCAATATTTGAGCCTAATATCGTGCCAGTTTTTGAGTGAGGGTGTGGACGGAAACTTACAAAGAATTAAAACGCAACCCCATCAACGACATTCCTAAGGAAGTACGACAGGCGGTCAAAAACGCACCAATAGATGTTAGTCTTATGAAGCACATGATCACACCGACTCCAGCGTTACCTAGGATTTATGGACTTCCAAAGATCCACAAGGAAGGCAAACCCCTAATACCGATAGTAAGGGCAGTTAACACCCCCATTCATAAACTGGCACGATGTTTGGTTCAAATATTGGAACAACTGAACGAGAAAACATCATCCCACGTACGACACTCAAAACATTTCGTGGATAAAATAAAGGGCATCGAACTCACAGAAAACGAGTGACTGCTGCGCTTCGACGTAGTGTCGTTGTTCACTAAAGCTCTTACCGATAAAGTTCATTTAAATTTCAAAATTATACATATGTAATGTGATTGTTATGTGTTGGAAAGATTAATAAATCTTATCTAAGTTAAATCTGCGAAAGTGTTTAATTTATAAAAATATAACTTAAGTACCTGGAGTTTGGAGTTCGAATTGTGTTGATTATTTTCAATATAAATGAAATATAAATAAAGTTATAATTCATCAAAAGCAATCTTGATTGAATTAAAATATTAATTAACAAAGCTACTTACCTAATCTGTTTAGTACAATTAAACAAAAGCTATTGAAGTATTTCATTGGATTTCAACAACTTTTAACTAACAAAAGTTGTAAGAACCGCATTGTCAACAATGCTGGTTTCAGTCAGCGATGTGTCGAGATGAAACATCAAAATAAAAGGGCGCAAAATTGCTACCGTTGGCAGTTTTGAAGGAATCAAGATGTAAGGTCCGTTCAACAATTAGCAGGTTAAAGATAAGTTCTCAATTGATTTATATTTGTATTCGTTTTACTCATTATTGTGATTCGATAATTATCTTTGGAGAGGCCACGAGTACTAATATGTTTATTAGAACCCTGAGATTTTTGTTATTGGAATAAATGCTGATGTAAATTGGAAATCAATTTCTTCGATTCACAAACAATTCATTTTAATTTGTATTATTGGCGCAATCAACGTGAAGGTTTATTTTGAATTATTCATTTTATGAACATAATTCAAAGCATATAAATATGTCTTGTCAACGTAGAGCTATTTAATTTATATTTATTTTTAAACAAATTACACGGCAATATAGATACGGTAATACAAATAACCCTCTAATATCAATCCTTAACAAATTGAAATTCGGATGTCTTATAAATGGATAATGTAGACCTAGGACCTAATCCAACTATCAATATATTTCCTAATTTGGTCCCTAGCAGATTTCAGCTGCGACAAGTCCTGGTCAGATTTTGGAAACATGTCGGCACAGTGGAGTGTTCCTGTATTATCAGTTAATAAATGATAATTTAACTGCGAAAGTAATTATACGAACATTTTATTCGTACTTACCTTTAATAAAAATAGCTGGAGCCTTCTCATTAACCGTTTGTGTAATACCCAACGGATGCCAAGGATCTATTGATCCTTGAACAAATACAACATTTGTTACATCTATATCCAAACCACCATAAACAGTATTCGTTCTTTTTGCAGCCCGATATACGAACGTCGAATTATACTGTGGTCCAAATATATCCACACACTGCTGAATAAAAAATGACACTGGCAAGTGATTGCCAAAAATTTGAGGAGTGTAAGAAGAAGTCGCGAAGAAACCAAACTCTGTGCAAGTTTGGTACATCCACTGACGGACTGAAAATGAATACATTGTCTGTTTAGATTTACAAAATACAATTTTATATACCGTGTGTCTAAAATTCAATGCTCACCATTGGGGTCTGATAAAGCGTCGGAGATACAAACAGTCAAATGAAACAAAGTACATGGAAATAATTTGTTGGTGGTTTCCGAATTAATACCAATTACGGCAGGGTTGTATTTAAAAAAATGTTTTATCGTAAGTTATATTGACTATAATGAAATATGCTGTTTTGAAATAAAAATTCAAATTGGTGCTTTCACTTGTAGCAAATTTTGTAACAGCACATTCCAGTTTACCGAAGTTGAACCTGGATCATTTCCGAAGTTCTAATGGAGAGCCTGGAATTTGGGACAGAGTCTGTATTCTATATAATTACATCCTACTGGAATTTTGTCCTTCCAGCTAGTATTCCTATAGTTATTAATCCTTCTATCGTATTTATAATCTAAACATTTTTGATTTGATGCATTCAACACCAAACTACTAATAGCAGCCAGACGATCCGCTGGAGGTCCCAACATATTATTAGTCATTATACTGCATGCTGTATTAATCGTTAGATTGGCTTGTTTCACACTGGTTCCAACTCGGCTATTCTGAATAATTCCAGCAAAAATGCCGCTAAGAGCCCAATACAAATTTGCAATATCGTTTGGATTATCTACAGATTGTTCAATAGGATCACATAACTGAAATTGTTCGTTTATATGTTGCTGTCCAGTAGTGTGGTTTAATAGAACATTAAGTTCTGAAGTTCCTTCTCTAATTGCGGCTGCACAACCCTCATAATTCCTTAGAGACTCGTATATCACTCTAAAATGATCTATAAAATTGCTATCAACGATTTTATCTGGAATTGTAAGTTACATTACTGACCACTAAAATCAACTTTTGCCCAAATTGGGGCACTAGAAGATATAGCACCGTGCACGAGATGAGGGTATTTTAGTCGCATCCATGCAGCTAGCGATCCTGAGTATGAGCAACCGAAAACAAACAATTTAACTTTTGATGGTAGTTTGTATTTTTCATTCATGGTAACTATGAAAGTAGCCACATCTGCAAGGGCTTGCTCGCTGGTTAGATATTGCAAATTTTCGTTATTCAAATCTCTGGAAATGAAATGGAATAAAAGGTGAAACAATATTAAACGTTGGAAACGAGAAGAAATTAGTAATTCTATTTACTATTTCACTATCTAAAAATGAACCATAAACCGTATTAGTATAATCTGAGTTCAAAGGAACTACAAAATTACATAACATAATTTTAATGTATACTAATATACTATAAAGATAATATGCCTGTAAAATATTGTGAGTGAGGTTAGCGATTATTCCTATGGAAAAATACACAAGAAAATTATATAAATTATAACCTGGGCTACCTCTTGGCCTACAGGACATAAAATTAGCAGATCGGAGAGGAACGACAAAGAAAGCGCAGTTGGATTTCCAAGTATTTCAACAAATCCTTTCGGGCTTAGACCGTGTCGTCGTGAAATTGAATGATGCTGACGTCTTACTAATGGTTCCAGGTAGCATTATCAAAGCGTAATGCGATTACGTTGAAATTCTGTAATGTAATTACGCTTTGATAATGCTATCTGCAACGGTTAGCGAAACGTCAGCATCATTCAATTCCACGAGGATGCGGTCGAAGCTCGAAGGGATGACTTCATTTGAATTTAAATGTTCGTTAAATTGATTTCATACCTTTAATTCCTCATTCGAATATCTTACGCCACTTTTTTGTTATGCCGACAGTAATTGCTGGTATGTATATTAATATACGTCAGGGAACATAATAAAGTCGATTCTAGAACTCTGAGGTATGCAGACGTTTTTGCGACCGTGAACATAGGATTGGAGTTAAAAAGCCTCTACTGTAAATGTAAAATTTACCGTTTTTTCGTAAAAGAAATATCGACAATAAAGTTGGACTAGATACCTACAGGAATTAAAATTTAGTGGAAAATACTGTGTGGTGTCGTTCGTTCAAAATGAATAAAAATTAACCCCGTTACTCCTTTAATATTACCTTCACGATTTGCCGTTTTATTAAAATTTCTGTGTCTCTGTTCAGCGTTTCAAGGCGATTTAAACCAACCAGTTCGTCGTTTATCCGAACGAATTATTATTGCACAATCTGATATAATATAGTACAACTTCAGTTATTTGTTGCTGGTTGTTATTAATTCTCTTCCTTCACTCTGGGGCGTTCGTGGAGTAAAGGAAAACACATACTTGTGCTTTCTTCAACTTTATCGCCGAATTAAGGTAAAAGCTATCTATATATTGCTGTGTTACAACATGCTCTAATTGAGATATCTTAACCTATTGCTAATTCTAATAAAGCTAATTTAAGCTACCCTATATAAAATGAATTGTTTAATCACACATAAATCAAATACGTAGCAAATGTTAACTTCCGATCCAGGAATTGGGTCTTTCGTTTCTGCGTAACTTGACTTCTAGGTTTCAAAACAGGTTGTTTTGTTGCACTTCATCTTTGGGAAAGCATAGAGGGTACTTTTCAACCTTGTCTGTGCATTCTTGAGCTGTAATTTCACAAATATTAGTAAAAACATAATGGTTTTGTCAGCTAGATATAATAATGTTAATTTGTGAATGTAATACTTTTCCTTAGAGAATATGTTTGAAATAATGTTCTTATGTATGTAAGGATTTGTGAGAAAATTTGCAAGGAACATTTTGGTGTTTTCCTTTTTTATGTAACTGTAATTATAAGGAAGTTATTATAGGTTATAGAAATTTGTAATTATTTTAGTTAATTAAGATATGCTATTTGATGGTGGAACCCTTTGGGGTTGACATAAAGTATTAAAAGTTTTGTTCCGTGTCTTAGCAACGGAAAAAATTTTGTGAAAATCTTTTGTTATAAAATCAAGTTAGTTGCAGTTTATGCTTCAACGAGGAAGTACGTTCCCTATGCGGCTCAAATTATTATATTTTATATTCAAGTTTGTGTTATTAAGTGAATAAATGTTTGTTCCCCGTTTATCTTTGATATAAAGTGTTGTTTTCCTCTGCGAATGTGAAATTTTAGCAATTATCGAGAAAATTACAATTTTGGCAAGAGTTCAAAGTTAGCGTGGGTTGATTGTCTTTTGTTTATAACAGCGTCGCTCGTTAGTGTGATATTTTGATTTGACAAGTGAAAATTAAGCTTCAAGTAATTACATTTTTTTATTATTCTGCAAGAAATAATGAAATAAATATGTTTAATTACATTCAGTAAGGATAAAACAAGAAAGTTCGTCGAAATAAAAAGTGCAATAATATAAAACAAGTTCGCCGAAATTAAAAGCGCCGTAATAAATAATTAAAATATCATATGGATTTAGAAACAAAATAATTAAAAACAATATTGTGAGGTTAGATGTGTGGGTTTCGCTTTTACCTATCCAAAACACAATTACTAGTGATTTAAAATTGGGAAAGCACTTACCTGCTTACATCTATTTCTGTTTCCTGTATTTGGACATCACCAACTGCAGTTATCCAGGTTTATTAAAAAAAATGAATTTCCAAGGACAACGCACTTGCCGTACAACTGACCACGAGCTGCATACGAGAAGGAGATTGCCGCGAAGCTCGCCACATTTGAATCGTTTGAATATCAGATATGAGATTTAAGTGTCAATAAAAAATAAAAGAACTGATAAGTAAACCTGGTAGTTGTTTAATGTATTTAATTTTGTATAAAACATTCAATTAATATGTTTTTGTTAAGGAAAAGCACAGATAATTGTGATTTGACTTCGATAATTGAAATGGTAATTTGATTTTCCCTATGTTTTTTTGTTGTACATGTTTGTTGCCAGACAGAAAAGTTATATACAACAACCAATTGTAGCAGCTTCCCTGAGATCAATTTAAAAGGTTTATGAAAATATTTGACTTGTGTTGGTTAAACAATTTATTAATTTGTGCATATGTTTAATATCCATATAATATATTTAATATCAGAATGAGTTACAGCGATGCTATTAGTTGTGAAGAACTGCTACCAATCCGCCCACAGTACTTGGCAAGTGCGAATTAAAAGATAGGAAATCAACGAATATTTGGGAAGCAATAAAAACAATTCAAAATGGTAAAGCCTTTGAACAAAAAAATATTCCAGCAGAATTATTCCCAAAAGATACAAACCTTTTATTTATTTTGATTGCAATACTAATAAAGACATGTTTTAACAGAAGAAATAATCCTGAAGAAGGAATCCTCTCAAATACGTCGTCAATAGACAAGAAGAAATACCTGTGAGATATTTACTAACATATACCTATATTCAGTAATTTGACCAAAATATATGCTAAAATGTTACAGAAAATGATAGCGGGACAATTCAGAAGCTTTATACGGTTTTATGTGTTGTAGGTCTTGCTTAGGCAATTTAAATTAGCCCATACCAAACATTATAACAGTAAGTTATGGGAAGTATTAAGCAAAAAGGTTGAGAACACATAACCCAAGGCGATAAACTGTTTATACAAAACACAATAAGTCAAAGTTATATTGAACGCAGAACTGAGTAAACTATTTAAAGTAAATGAAGGATATAGATGTGGCATATCATAAAGGTTTAAAGCTATTTCATAAAACTTGTACTGCTGAAATAATTTTAACCGCGCGGAAGGCGGAAATGAGTCTGTAGTGACCAGACTCGTACTGTTACATCAATTTCAAAACACCAAACTGCCTGTGCTGTTAATAGAGGTTTGAACATGATAATATAGTCATACTACTTTGTTTTTTTACAACAATTTTCAGTTATTGACCTGCAGTGTAGAAAAGGTAATAAATTCGACATACAGAAATAACGAGTGTAGTCAATAAAAGTTGTTCTTACAAATAGCGTAAAAATAATTTCTTTAATGATTTGCACTCTTTGTTTGCAGTAACCTGTCCATGCGTCTGACAAATAAATTTAAAACAATTATCACAGTTATTAGTATATTTTTAAGAACCGAAACCATACGTCAAGAATGTGATATACAAGATATAGGCAGCTGGTCCACCAAAAGATGCACAGAATGGAACAACCACGTATCCAGAATGCGAGACAACAGGATAGTCAGGATATACAGAAACTCGTTACCAAATGGGAAGAGAGAACCAGGGCGACCCCGTAAAAGATGGAGAAATTCACTGGAATAAACAGGCCACTGACCTATCTAAAAGATGAAGAAGAAGAAGATTAGTATATTTGTTTTCATTACATTCAGAGAAACCAAACGTTCCGATCTCCGAAGCGGATTATGGTACTGGTCAAGAATATGGGTCCCAAACCATGTTCTAATTTATGTTATAATTAGATAATGTAAACATTTGCTAACCTAACCTAACCTAACCTAACCTAACCTAACCTAACCTGGTACTGGTCAAGGTTAGGTTAGGTTGGGTTAGCAAATGTTTACATTATCTAATTATAACATAAATTAGAACATGGTTTGGGACCCATATTCTTGACCAGTGCCCAAAACTATTTATACTTGTAGACAACCAAATATTGAATGCCCGAGACTAGAAGAATATATAATAAATACCTCGAAAGCGTATACAACAATATAATCTATGAAGATTAGATACGAACATGACAACAAACATTATGGCATTAAGTCCACGTATAATTTTCTAACTTTTTGCTGCTACACTCAGTACTTGTTAAAACTTGTCTGGAACTGCCTCTGTAGTCTGCTAATACTGGTAAAGTCTAACAAGGTACAAGGTGGATGCCAGGCCACAGAGGCATAGCAGGAAATGAAACCGCAGACAAACTAGCAACGCAAGGATCCGAAACACCATTCACAGGACTGAAACTGCTGTCGGTCTAACTAAAAGGACAGTGAGATGAGCAGCAAATAGTCCTACAACTTAGTAGGACTCAAATTGGAGTGGTGACAGGATACCTAACAGGACACCGGCACTTCATACAACATAGGGCTTTATAGCGAAGATTCTATGTGCAGGTTATGTGGCAAAGAAGAAGAAGAAGCTTCCCACATAATATTCCAATACGAAGACCTAGTTCGCCAAATTCAAATTTTTGGGGGCACTAATCCCAACGACATACAACCGCAAGTCTGTCTGATCAATAAACTTCTAAACCTAATAAAGGGGAAGGGTCCACTTGACAGCAACTAGCGACAGAAGAGGATGCACAATAGGCCCAAGAGACCGCAATATCAGAGAGAAAAATAATCCTCAAAACCTCAAATAAAAGTCTTAATGAAATCTTAATTAATAACAGGCCTCAGTCTAAACCATTCCACTTACTTAGTTGGGTGACTTTTTCCATAATATCGATGTTCTAGCTGAAAACATGACGCTCCAAATTGCTTTGCATAATCAATCCAAGCCCATGTTGTTATCTCCTCTGGTAAAGGTGCCGATTCACCTCCAATAAGTAAAAAAATTGGCCCTCCGGAGGATGGATCATAATACTGGCTATTGATGAAGTAACGCTACACAAAGTAATTGTAGACACAGTGATAAATAAGTGAGAAGGCAATAACCTGTTGCCATGTTCTGCCATCATTTCGATGGAAATGATCTAATGTCTGAGTAAACCATCTGTCGTCAATAGATACGTTTTCATGATGATGCTCGATACCTGGTAACGGTAAATCTTCAGCGAAGTGCCTTCCTTTGTGGAAAGCTTCCAAGCCATATAGTTCAGGAACGAACAAAATTTGGAAAATACAAAAATACTTGTACGTTAGAGTGTTTTTGACGTATATTTGCAGGTTAAACATGTTCAATTAATAATAGAAATCACACAATAAATAAACTACTATGGACTCGAAGACTGCAAATATAACCTCTAATAATAGAAAATGTTGAACGTCAATGCTTACCATTTTATACTATCTTAATGGTTCAATGGTCACGCCTGCTGATAAGTTACCATAAATAGTGTCTCTAGAATGCACGAAAGGCAAACTATTTGAAAGAAAATCATATTAACCATATAGATAACGAAAACACTCGTATAGTTTAAAATCTCATAAAATGTTACTTTATGATCCAGTGGCAAAAGAAAGCCAAATGTAAAGCATTGGAATCTTGCTTTTCAAGACTAATTGAAGTTGAACGGAAATTACCGAATGTGTCATTACACCACAATTGGAAATAAAAAAAATTAATTGCTTGCTTATTAGCCATATTTATTGTTAGGTTAATTAATAAGCTACTTATACAAGGTGACTCAAGTAAAATAGTTCGCCCTAAATAACATAGTAAATTATCAAATCTGAAAAAACTTCGGTGAAACAGCTCAACAATAGTTTGAAAGGGGTTTACCATGTAAGTAATCTACTTTATTTCATCTCCCTAGCTCCTACGGTCACAACCCCAAAATTTTAAATGCCAGGGGTGTCCAAAATTCGTTCGAACGTTGTTTGTACAATCTGAAGATGTTTTAAAATTTCGTTTGTGAGAAATGACATTTTGAATTTCAGTGGTCAAGTTGTGGCGTTCGGCTGCTTTTATCGAACGCACTCTGGATGCGCGACGTGTATTTGTCTTTCTGCAAACGCAGCATTAACCCGAGCACACTTTAAGTGCGGGGAAAATACAGAAGTCAGGCCCTAGCTCTCGACCTGAGTGTTACGCAGATTTAAAGTTACCTTCGGGCGTCCGAATCAGTGTAATTTACCAATACGTAATTACTTTCGCTTTCTGCGGTACCATTCACGGTATGTCCGAAAAAAGGGGAATATTCGGTTTCTCTAAAATCCTGAAAATAACTTTTAAAGTACCGATTTGGGAAATTTCATCGTATGACGCAACAATTTTGAATACACGTTTTTAGCTGGAGTATTTAATGATATTTTCTCTCTCACTGACATATTATCTGATGTTCTCCAAAAGAAACCATTCGAAATTAATTTTTGTGTTACAAAAATAAAGAAAACTAGTGAACTATTACAGAGGAAAGGGAATGGCGATTTCTTTGATACACTCTTCGAAAAGGCTAAGGAAATAGAAATAACACAAATCGATATTTCTAAGCGCTCGAAGCGGGAATACGCTAACCTTACAAATAATGACAGTAGAAGAAAATATAGAATTTTATTTTATGAAGTACTGGATCACATTGTAATGGAAATGGAAATAAGGTTTCGGGGCTGCGATAAGTTACAATTCATGTCTTTGGCTGATACTACGAAATTCTTATTATTATTAGTATTTTTAAATTGTTTGTTTTTATTCGCGAAATTTCAAAGTTGATTTGTTAAACTGTTTACCTTTGCACCACTGTATTGCTATATATAGGACCGCGCAGCCGCCAGATGTTTTGAGTTTGATTCCCAGAAACCGCCATAATAATATGTAGGTGGATTTTTTAATGGGAATTTTAGCCTCTAGATCGACTCAGCCTTAAAGTCGCTACAGACGCTTACCTTCATACTTGCCTGCACAGTTCTAAGTCTCAAGGTAAGACGGTACCTGCGGATAGCAAGTCAGTTTTCGTGCTTGTACAGTTTAGTGGTGTGGCTCGAAGGAATTCAGAGTTTTCCGTTTTTGCATTAATAATGGCAGATTTGAGGGGTTATTCTACAGAAGTTATAACTGAATATATAATCACTATACAGACAAAATACATGTTTATGGAAAATCAAGTCTACAGATACAGTAACCGCAATGAGAAACAAGCAGCGTACGATGTATTGTGTGATAAATTAAAAGAAAAAGACCCGACGGCTACAAAGGATGCAGTTATTAAAAAAATTAATTCTTTAAGGAGCTGTTTTAGGAAAGAAATTAAAAAAGTAAAGGCATCAGAAAAGTCAGGTGTGCTGGTTGTATACGTTTGCACTATTTGTATATTCTAATTATAAGTGTTATTATAGGAGCCGGAGAAAAGGACATCTACAAGCCCTCTTTATGGTATTTTGACCTATTATTGTTTCTGTTAGATCAGGAGACTCCAAGAGAGAGTACCTCCAATATGAATGAAAAGGATGAGAGTGAAGCGGCAGCAGGGGATATAATAAATGAAGACGAAGTGCAAATAAATTATAATGTTGGAATATTTTATAAAGTTCCTAGTTTCCATGTACATAATTATTTTGCCATTCGACAATTCCGTCACCGTTACAATGTTCCAGATATCTCTGTCGTACATTTTTTACTGCCTCTCCGTAATTTCTATTAAACCCTCTTTCTAATCCAAAAAGTTGTGTTTCACTCCTGAGTCCAGGAATTATTTCACCATTTGTTTTGTCTTCTTCGTCTAGACATGTTTGCGGGCTATAGGAATTAGAACACTCTCTGCGTATGAAATTGTGTAATACACAGCAAGTCATTACAACCTGTTCTATGTGTTTTACGTCTAAATTAATAGGTCATCATCATCATCATCATCATCTGACATGGAGCTGACTCGAAGGCCGTGTTACAGGCCAATCGAGCTTTTTCGACGATTCGTAACTAGTTTGATGGAAAAGGGCCTACAGCTTAGCTCAGAGGAGTAGGGGGAGTTCGTAAAAATCGCTTATAGGAGAAAATCTTCGGTTGTGTACAGGGCGAGTCAAAATAAGTGGGCGCCACCTTCCAAATCCAGCTGATTGTGTAGGTCCTCGTGGAAGGCCGAGAAGCCGACAGCTTACGGGAAGGGAACCTACCTTTAATTGTGCTTTCACCTGTATATTTAAAGCTTGCAAAATCCTTACACAACAAGTACACAAGACACAATAAGACACAGTAAACTTTAAAACACATATAATGATATGAATATTGGTTGAAATATGACAAGTTTAACACCAAAAATTCGAATTACAGAATCTTAATTCTTGAACGCTCATAGAACAAAACTCGTCGCCGTTGACACACAATATTTATGTTAAAATGACTCTGTGTGGTCAAAGGCGTAAAGTTTACAGGAAAATACAATGTATAACACAAAATTTCTCTCGTACTTTACACTTCGAACAAATACAGTCCGCAACTGAAGGTCGCTTCCTGTTTCCAGATACTAAAAGATTCAATATTGAATTTTGCAAGTTGCACGTAGAGTTTCGCTTCACAAAAACACAAAACTGGAAGTTATTACCTTGAATTTCGAATGCAGGCACAATTTTGGCGATTTCCCGATGCAGGGTCGAAACGAATCCGAGAGAAGGGAGGCAACGTTCTTCGGAGCAGCGTTGGGACGAGGTATTACATCCCTGTAGAGGGCCAAATTGCTTTCAACGATGTCAGTTGAGGTGTTGACAGAAGAGAAATCCTCGAGAACGACGGGACGAACCAAATTCCAGCAAAACACTTGCACAGTTTCCTTTTACCTCACAAAGATCCGAACTAAATTCGACAGGAGCAATTATAATCTTTAATTGTCCAAAACCAAGGCGTACCTTCTGCTATCGCTTATATATTTATCCGACGGTTAAGTCGATTTACTTTTGCTTTACAGCAAACAAAAACGGTACGGTAGAACGTAGGATAGCAAAGCGCCGCGAAGAAAAGGAAAACGATCTGCCAGGTCACCCGTTAGTCTCGACGGTCTGACTTTTACTCGATAAACATTTACGGACCTCGATTGATGTTATTTTCGAAGAGCGGAGTCTGGCGAAGGTCTAAGGCCGACTAAATTCAAAGCGCCACGAGGATCAGCACCCCCCTCAAAATGTTGCACCACATTACAAAATATTGCGCAAGAAATTCTAGAAGGAATTCGTTTTTAACACTCCGAGTTCCAGGAAGCGTTCGAGGTCGAGCGCCGAAAGCAAGAGTCTGCAGTTTTAACACAAAGGAACTATTAACATATCTCGAACTTCGAAAGACAAAACAAAATGCCGAAATGGTAACCCAAAATAAGACTTTTAATTAAAATAGCGATATTCATTCCTACGAAGCGGCAAACAAATTACGGAATTAATAAAGTGTAGCGGCAAATTTTAAAATACATAACAACCTAAGTATGAAGAAAACAAGTTAGAGAACAAACAAAATGTTATTTTTCAACATAAGAACCATTAAATATTCAACATTTATTCCAACGCTTTTGCAATAACGCTATGCCTTCGAAAAAAAAATTTCTTTTTTGATAATTCTGCAAAATGCGATACCACAGAGTTTTCCAAGTCTTCATTCGACAAATAGCGACGCCCTGTCAAGCGTGTTCTGAGTTTTGGAAAGAAATAATAGTTCAGGGGGCGAGGTCGGGACTGTACAGTGGATGTTGTAATTCCTCTTAAAGCCGCATTCATCAATTGCTTCTTTAACGATTCGCGCTTTATGCACCCTGCAGTTGTCGTGCGGAATTACAGTGTTCTGGGCAAAATTGTGACTTCTTTTCTCGAGTACAGCTTCTCTCAAATTGATTATTGTTTCTTTGTAGACATTCCCTGTTATTGGAGACCCTTCTGGCATATACTCAACACATACAATCCCTTCAGCATCCCAAAAAAACTGTGGCCATCACTTTTTCCCGCTGAGTTGAGTGTTCGCCTTCTTGGGTGGCGGAGAGCCCTTATGAAGCCATTGCATGGACTCTTGTTTCGTATGTGGGTCCAGTGGTTTACTCAGGCCTCATCCCCAGATATAATTTTAAAAAAGAAGTCCTCATCTTGGGATAAAGCCGTCAAACTATCCTCGAAGATTTGTCGCCTACACAATTTTTGTTCTGGAGTGAGCAGCCTGGGAATTCACCGTAATAACAACTTGCTCATTCCCAAATGCTCATGAAGGATTTTAAAAACTGAAACTGTCACTCGCGATCAGTTACCACCAAATCTTGAACTTTCTTTATGGCTCCTGTGCTCGTGCTTCAAGAGGTCTTCCGTACTTTGGGTCATCCTGAATGGGCTCCCTACCCCATTTAAATTGCTTACACCAACATTTAACTTGAAAATAGGACGGGCTATTTTCCCATACAAGGCCACCATTATCTCATAGATATTCTTTGGATTATTGACTTCTTTTGATAGAAATTTCATGACGCTTCTGTGTTTAAGTTTTAAGTCACTCATTTTTGCACCTCTATCTCTATACAGAAATGACAAATCTTAAGGGAGTTGTATCAAACTTGGAGGATACACTCTAAAATGTCACAGAGACTTGACATGATAAAATTATCACGATAGCATTTGTTTCCATAGCTAGATAGATAATATCAAAAACTTCTCTCGTAAATGTAGTATAGAGGAAGTAGAACAATACATACAACAAAAGTACACAGCTTCAAAATCGATAACGAAATGCAAACAGTAGATTTACATAGAAAAATAAGATTCATGCGAAACTGTGACATATACTACAAAATAAAACCAAAATATTAAAAGACAAAAAATGTATAGAATGGATTAGAGAACTGAAATAATTCTATCGGCTCGTAATAGAATTAATTCCCCAGGTAGCTCATAAGCCAAGGTTCTAATACTGTAACACAAGAAACTGTACACAAGAAATAACTATAATAAAGCTTTTATTGCCTATAAGTCATAAAACTAAATAAAATGTGTATTATTTGAAAATTAAAATTAATTGTGCCCTATACGGTATATAAAATAAATTTAAACGAATTCTGGGAAGGTCTGGTGATGTTGAATTGGCTGCCCTGGATTGGTTTGACAGCTGCAACTCGGCCGACCGGGCCAAGATGTCTGCCGTTATGTACTCGTTTCCTAGATGTAACAAAGTAAGATTTTTATTATTAAACAACAATATACAGTTCTTGTGACCGGATAATCTGGGAGCCACGGATTCTCCTAGCCTCCTTGGATGTACTGGAAATTATTTACATAAATACAGGTAAGTCAGGTTAAAATAAAACTGTAACTAGGTCAAACTAAAATTGACCTACTTTTCGCACAAAGTTATGAAATTAAAGAAAATATAGTTCTGCAAAAAGATCAGGTGTCTGGACTCGTCCGTTGTCTACCTAAAATTCTGGGATTTAAATTAATATTTATGAAACGGTGTCTGGCAAGTTTATTAGTTTAATTTAAATGAAGTCAAATAAAATAATTACTCGTAGATCTGGTTTCACTCGGCTCAGGTACCTGTTAAAATAAAATTTATTTTAAGATAGCCTTCGGCAGGAAAATGATTAATAATTCTGGGAAATAGAAATTTACGTAAAGGACACCTCCACGTAATTATGGACGGAAAATAGCTTCTTCACAGAGTATGACTCCGCGTTTCTGCTAAGGAGGTCGAATCGGATTTAGTTTCTTCACAGAGAACGACTCCGCGCTTTAACTAAAGGAAAATAGAAATTCAGTAAAGGGACACCTCCACTTATTTCTGGACGGAAAATAGCTTCTTCACAGAGAATAACTCCGCGTTTCGGCTACGGAGATCGAATCAAGAACTAGCTTCTTCACAGAGTATGACTCCGCGTTTCGGCTAAGGGAAATCTGTTCCGCGCAGAGCACTACTCCACGTTTTACAGGTTTAAGAAGGTTCAGGAATATTCAGGTAGT
>JABXWE010005250.1:0-21945 GCA_014611495.1 Limonius californicus
TGCCGGGTAAAAATAGCGCCGTCGAAAATATAGCCATTAAAATTTGTGCCGGGTAAAAATAGTGCCGTCGATAATAGCAATGGATCAAGACGTCGCCGTCAAAAATAGCTATCAAAAATCGAGCTCGCTAAAAATAGCACCTCCGGCGCTAGCGCTGGGTAAAAATGTTGCCGCAAAAAATAGCACCATCAAATATGTAGACGGATAAAAATAACGCCGTCGATAATAGCGCTGGGAAAAAATGTCGGAGACGAAAATATCGCCATTAAAATTTGTGGTGGGTAAAAATAGCGCTGTCGATAATAACAATGGATCAAGATGCCGCCGTCGAAAAAAGCGCAATCAAAAATTGAGCTCGGTAAAAATAGCACCATCGGCGCTAGCGCTGGGTAAACATGTTGCCGGAAAAAAATACTGCCATAAAAAATGTAGACGGATAAAAATAACGCCATCGATAATAGCGCTGGGTAAATATGTCGGAGACGAAAATATCGCCATTAAAATTTGTGTCGTGTGAAAATAACGCCGTCGATAATAACAATGAATCAATATGTAACCGTCGAAAATATCGCCATCAAAAACTGAGGGTACAAATAGTGCCGTCGAAGATGGCCCAGGGTAAAAATGTTGTCGTCAAAAATAGCGCCATCAAAAATCTAGCCAGGTATAAATAACGCCGTCGATAATAGCGCTGGCTAAACATGTCGCAGTCGAAAATCTCGCCAATAAAAATTCGTGCCGGGTAAAAATACAACCGTCGATAGTAGCACTGAATCACTACGTCGCCGTCGAAAATAGCGCCATCAAAAATTAACTCCATAAAAATAGCGCCGTCAAAAATAGCGCTAGGTAAAAATGTTGTCGTTTAAAATAGTGCCATTAAAAATCTCCCGAAAAAAATAGCACCTATGATAATAGCATTTGGTAAAGCTGTCAGCACCAAAAACAGTGCCTTCAAAAACTAATCCGTGTAAAAATAGCGCCGTAGATAATAGCACTGGGTAACGATGACGAAAATAGCGTCATAAAAAATTGATCCAGGTAAACAGGGCACGTTCGACAACAGCGTTAGGTAAAGATGCCACCGTCGAAAACAACGTAAAAATAGCTGTCTTTACTCAGCGACGTATTTACTCCACACTATTATTATCCGCCACTCTTTTGAATAGCGAAATTAATATTCGACGATATTTTTACCCGGCACTAGTTTAACCCGGTAATACGTTTCCGCACGCTATTTTTAGGGCGCTATTTTCTACGGTAACTTTACTTGGCGCTACTTTTATCCGACGCTATTTTTACGAGGGTGCATTTTTATACGGCGCTATTTTTACCCAGCGCTAAATTTCATAGCTATTTTGACGCTCAATCTCTAAGCCAACGCGTTTTTGACCTATAAATTGTTTTGTCAGATGCATAGCTCCATTTGACAAGACAGTAATCGATACAGATAACCAAAATACGATTTTACCATGCTGAAGAGCCTGCTTATCATAATACCTTAGTAATTTGACCTAGCTTGATAGAGACTGATAACAAAAGCCACGTAAACTGAAAGCTGTGAAAATGGCGATTTTCTAATAAAACGCCGTACTTTTTATACGATTTTTGAATTCTACGTTAACGAGCGATTGTGTACCAAATTTAGAAGCTATCTCGAATTGATTTAAAAAAAGTAATACTTTGTTATTGGAAGATGCATTAATGCTTATATGCAATGTTAATTGTTTAAAATGCCACACATGAACAATACGTATAGGTGTATGGATTTTATAAAACACAATTTTTAGCGGGCGTGGAACAGTCAGACCTATTTGATAAACCCCCTAGGTTAAAAATTAAGAAGTAGATGAAGTATTTAAAATTTGTAAATGCCTGGTTATTTCAAAATCTAAAATTATGTTATTTTAACAATAACGCAAAAAAAATTTAGAATAGCCTGAATTTGTTCAAAACTTTTTAGTTACAAATTTAACATGGAGAAGATATTTAGATTTAAAGTAATTGTCTATTTAAATGTTTTTATTTTTACATGGGAAAACTATTTTAATTTTTTGTAACTGTGTTTGTAGTTACTAAGCAAATTTTTTATTTGAAAGTTTAGACTTTAACGCAACTTTCTCTCAAACATGTGTCTTTAATTTCACTTTGTTGTACACGAATAAAAGTTTATTGCTGAATTTATCACATTGTAAGCGATTTCCAAAAAATATTTATATTTATTTTTTAAATATTTTTAGAGTGCTTAAAATGTAACCATCAAATAAACTTTTATAAATATGTGCCTTTTATACATGATAACTGTAACATGAGAAACGTGTATTTCAAGCATACATGCTTTTATGGCGAACATATTGTTTTTAAACTTTAGGCAGTTGTTTTGCAATAATGAAATGTTCTCTATTGTTTGGTTTATTGGCCAATCAAAATAAGAAGTTGACATTTGAACAGATATATCTCTCTAAAACTCTAATTTAAAATCTTCTCTGGCGGACTGGTAATTCTATTCTCGGCTGACTTCCTCGATGAAGCATTCGACTCATAATTAACAAATTTATGCGAGGATCCTGTATATATAAGGTTCCCTTTCTCTACTCGTTTCTCCGGAGTGTGTTCGAACGCGATGATGAGTGCGTGGGGGAAAACAATTTAGAACTCCACTTGCACTGCCGCAGACACCTCTTTTCGTAACTAAAGCGACCTAACATTTAATTATCACATGCTGGAACGGTTGCTTCCGGAAACTTCGTTACAAAATGCTTTTTTTGTTAAATACTAATATAACTAATATTAGTCAAACTATTAATTACTACAGTAAGAGATCAACTTGACAGAATGTAACTGTGTTCCATTTTTATATTATAAAGAATGTAGTAATCTTAGTTGTTGTAATACATGTATGTTGGGTTGCGTTAACCACTTTTAAGGGGGAACAACTTAACTACCCCACCCCGTAGAATCAGTGGTTGCAATTTTTAAAGTTTATCGGTATTTATACAGGAAATACATACATAAATTTTTATTTGAATTACTATGCTTAATGGATTTCCTTGGCGGTAACATTTTCGTAATAACAAACCTAAAATATTTTAATTTTAGCTTGTTGTTTTAGGGACTTGCGAACGCTGTAACCGGAACAATGCTATTCTGTAAACAATACAACGCTAATAACAACTCAGGGATTTTGTTATATTCGAGTTCGGCTTAAGTGAGTTGGACTATACAGAGTACTAAAAAACTAGCGTAGTGTTTAAAAACAAATATGATAAGTATAAAAGAAATTTAATTTAGTAAGCAACACAGAATTGCAAATATCTCAAAAACGGTTCCTTTTTGAATACTTTGACCATATTTCCCCAAAATGATTATTCTAATGAAGTAAGATTACAACTGTAGTTTGTGTTTGAACTATTAAACATGTTTAATAACAAAAAGGAATACTTAACTATGATCTGCTACATTTGTATTGCTTCCCTAACCTATGTATATGCCAATGTAAAAGATAATACGTATAATATACGACAAAATTTATTTATTTTAATTTAGAAATTTAGAGCGATATATAACTGCCTAAAGTTTAAAAACAATATGTTCGCCATAAAAGCATGTATGCTTGAAATACACGTTTCTCATGTTACAGTTATCATGTATAAAAGGCACATATTTATAAAAATTTATTTGATGGTTACATTTTAAGCACTCTAAAAATACGCCAACATTTTTTGGAAATCGCTTAAAATGTGATAAATTCAGCAATAAACTTTTATTCGTGGTACAACAAAGTGAAATTAGCTCCTAAATTTGGTACACAATCGCTCGTTAACGTAGAATTCAAAAATCCTATAAAAAGTACGGCGTTTTATTAGAAAATCGCCATTTTTACAGGTTTCAGTTTACGTAGCTTTTGTTATCAGTCTCTATCAAGCTAGGTAAAAATACTAAGGTATTATGATAAGCAGGCTCTTCAGCATGGTAAAATCGTATTTTGGTTATCTGTATCGATTACTGTCTTGTCAAATGGAGGTAAGCATCTGACAAAACAATTTATAGGTCAAAAACACTTTGGCTTAGAGATTGAGCGTCAAAATAGCTATGAAATTTAGCGCCGGGTAAAAATAGCGCCGTATAAAAATGCACCTTCGTAGAAATAGCGTCGGATAAATGTAGCGCCAAGTAAAGTTACCGTAGAAAATAGCGCCCTAAAAATAGCATGCAGAAATGTATTACCGGGTTAAAATAGTGCCGGGTAAAAATATCGCCGAATATTAATTTCGCTATTCAAAAGAGTGGCGGATAATGATAGTGTGGAGTAAATACGTCGCTGAGTAAAGACAGCTATTTTTTACGTTGTTTTCGATGGTGGCATCTTTACCTAACGCTATTATCGAAGGTGCCCTTTTTACCTGGATCAAATTTTTATGACACTATTTTCGTCATCGTTACCCAGTGTTATTATCTACGGCGCTATTTTTACACGGATCAATTTTTGAAGGCACTGTTTTTGGTGCTGACAGCTTTACCAAATGCTATTATCAAAAGTGCTATTTTTTCCGGGAAATTTTTAATGGCACTATTTTAGACGACAACATTTTTACCTAGCGCTATTTTTGACGGCGCTATTTTTATGCAGCTTAATTTTTGATGGCGCTATTTTCGACGGCGACGTAGTGATTCAATGCTACTATCGACGGTGGTATTTTTACACGGTACGAATTTTTATGACGAGATTTTCGACTGCGACATGTTTAGCCAGTGCTATTATCGACGGCGTTATTTATGCCTGGCTAGATTTTTGATGGCGCTATTTTTGACGACAACATTTTTACCCTGGGCCATCTTCGACGGCACTATTTGTACCCTCAGTTTTTGATGGCGATATTTTCGACGGCTACATATTGATTCAATGTTATTATCGACGGCGTTATTTTCACACGACACAAATTTTAATGGCAATATTTTGGTCTCCGACATATTTACCCAGCGCTATTATCGATGGCGTTATTTTTATCCGTCTACATTTTTTATGGCGCTATTCTTTTCCGGCAACATGTTTACCCAGCACTAGCGCCGATGGTGCTATTTTTACCGAGCTCGATTTTTGATAGCTATTTTCGACGGTGACGTGTTGATCCATTGCTATTATCGACGACACTATTTTTATTCGGCACAAATTTTAATGGCGATATTTTCTACGGCGCTATTTTTACCCGGTACCAATTTTAGTGACGATATTTTCGACTGCGACATTTTTACCCAGCGCTATTATCGACGCCGTCTAAATTTTTTATGACGCTATTTTTGCCGGCTACATTTTTGTTCAGCGCTATCTTCGACGGTGCAATTTTTACATAGCTCAATTTTTGATTGCGCTTTTTTCGACGGCGACATCTTGATCCATTGTTATTATCGACAGCGCTATTTTTACCCGCCACAAATTTTAATGGCGATATTTTCGTCTCCGACATTTTTTCCCAGCGCTATTATCGACGGCGTTATTTTTATCCGTCTACATATTTGATGGTGCTATTTTTTGCGGCAACATTTTTACCCAGCGCCAGCGCCGGAGGTGCTATTTTTAGCGAGCTCGATTTTTGATAGCTATTTTTGACGGCGACGTCTTGATCCATTGCTATTATCGACGGCACTATTTTTACCCGGCACAAATTTTAATGGCTATATTTTCGACGGCGCTATTTTTACCCGGCACAAATTTTAGTGACGATATTTGGGACTGTGACATCTTTACCCAGCGCTATTATCGACGGCGTTGTTGTTACCCGTCTAGATTTTTTATGACGCTATTTTTGACGGCTACATATTTATTCAGTGCTATCTTCGACGGCGCAATTTTTACTTAGCTCAATTTTTGATGGCGGTATTTTCGACGGCGACATCTTGATCCATTGTTATTATCGACGGCACTATTTTTACCCGAAACAAATTTTAATGCGATATTTTCGAATCCGACATTTTTACCCAGCGCTATTATCGACGGTGTTAGTTTTATCCGGCTGGATTTTTATGGCGCTGTGTTTGACGGCAACAGTTTACCCAGCGCTATGTTCGACGGCGCTATTTTTACTCAGCTCAATTTTTGATGGTGCTATTTTCGACGGCAACATCTTGATCCATTGCTATTATCGACGGCGCTATTTTTACCCGGAACGAATTTTAATGGCGATATTTTCAACTGCGACAACTCCACCTATCGCTATTATCGACGGTGATATTTTTGCTCGTCTATATTAATTATGGTGCCATTTTTGACGACAACCCTTTTACCGGCACTATCTTTGACGGCGCTATTTTTATGCAGCTCAATTTTTGATGGCGCTATTTTCGACGGCGACGTATTATCGACCGAGCTATTAATGGTGATATTTTCGACTTCGACATCTTTACCCAGCACTATTATCGACGGCGTCATTTTTACCCGTCTAGATTTTTTTGACGGCTCTATTTTTACTCACCTCCATTTTTGATGGCGATATTTTCGACGACGATATATTGATCTATTGATATTATCGATGGCGATATTTTTATCCGGCACAAATTTTAATGCCGATATTTTCAACTCCAACATTTTTACCCGGCGTTATGATCGACGGCGTTATTTTTACCCAGCTAGTTTTTTTACGGCGCTATTTGTGACGGCAACAGTTTTACCCAGCGCTATCTTCGGCGGCGCTATTTGTACTAAGCTCAATTTTTGATGACAATATTTTCGGCGGCGACATCTTGATCCATTGCTATTTTCGATGATGGTATTTTTACCCGCCACAAATTTTTATGGCGATATGTTCGACTCCGACATGTTACTCGGCGCTATTATCGACAGCGTTATATTTATTTAATTTTTATACCAATGGGTTTAATGATTTTTTAGTAAAAGCTACAAAAGGAATTTTGAAACCCGGTTTAAAATTGCAAATTATCTTTTGGGAAGAAGTTACTACGAAAAACCTATCTAACTTCCGTATACAGGTTCTAATTTTTTCAGGAGTTTATTGTTTAATAAGTTTTGAGAACATTATCGTTTTTTTTAATCTACACTGAAAACTAAAGAAAACATAAAGAAATTAATGTGTATTTTAGCAGTCCTTGAGATACTGAACAATTATTAATATTTTACCGAATCTGCAGCGGTTATTATTTACAAGAATGTTTTTACACTGAACATTTTTGGGTAAAATGGTGTCATGATCAAAATATAAAAATATATCAGTCCACAATTATTGTTTATATATTCAATTAGTCAAATAAAATTCTGGTGGCAATAAATATAATTGGCAACGAAAAATTTAATAAGGCGAACGCGGCTTAGACATAATTTTCAAATTATCCGGCGTCAAATAAAATTAGCTGAAATTATGTTCTTAGTTCCAGCAAACTTTCTATTAAACAACGGATGTAAATTGCTTAGATTTAATCTTGACATAATTTGAAATCATCTGAAATTAATTGATATTGTGCAAAATCAAATGAATTATTTCAAGCCAGACGAGCTATTTAAAACTGCTTCGAAATGATCTAACCCATTTGATAACCATCTCGAAAGTAAATTACGTCATTGTTTCGAATTGTAAAAGCTGTTATTCATATTAATATTTAGTTTTTTTAATATTCTAATTCTTTGTTTCAGATTTCGAGCGTTCGAAAATTTAATTCATTTGCTAGACATGCGGGGAGAAACAAGAAAAGCAAAAACTTGGTAGGCAAACATTTTGTAGAACTGTTTGATCAGAAGTTGCTGAAACTACATGTGTAGAGCAATTCCCCAGGCAAAATACGTAGTGTAGCTTGTCAAGCAGTTAATAAGTGTACAAATGGGAAAGACGAGGAACCCTGGGAGATAAGCGCCCTAATCTTATCTCGCTTTATTAATTATCGAAACAGACGAAACTGTCTTTGATTAATTGGATTTACGTCATGTTTAAATGCTAGCCTGATATGCAAAACGCTTTCATCTGAATTATGATACACTCTCTATTCTAATTGAATTGAGAATATGTGTGCCTAAGCTAATGTATCAAGAATATTACTGTCTCTAATTAGTGCATAGGTGTGCGGTCTATTGTCTCAGACGAATGCGCTTAGTTTGTAGGGCGCACAATAGAGATAATGATACCTCTGTATCAGCATAATTATTATAATACATGCATACATTTGTGTAATATGTAGGCGTTCATGTGCAGCGCTTTGTCTTTTTATTATTGTATGGTAGGTACTTTATTCTTAACTACATTTGCACCTAAAACAAATCGTCATAAGCACTAAAATTACACACTCAACCTGCTAATTTTCCGCACAAAGCTTAACGCTAAGCGAACCCATATCGTCCAACCCTTTCTATTATATTATCTTAGTATTATTTACGTTATTGGCACATAAAACCGGCGCACACACAAGCTGTTTCATATTCGATGCTCGCCTTTATTATCTAAGCTATTATCGAAAACATGATACTTTAGGTACCTTTCATTGAAAGTTTATCGCGTACATCAGAAGTAGTTAAAGATTCAAAATACAATCCTAAAATTGTTTCTGGCGGCCACACTGTCACGCCCAGGAATATCGAACTCCACGTGTAGTAAAAGTAATGCAGCGTATATATAAATAATAAATACAGCGTATAACTAGAAATATGAAAGCTTTAAAAAACCCTCCGCGCTTTCTTACTTTCTTATATATGTTACGAAAAGTAGGTTAAACATGATCAAATTTATTAAATCTTTTTGTATATTTGACATATCTGCCTTAAAATTACGTATCTAAAGCCCAAAACACAGGAGAATATTCTAATCAAGAGGAAGCTCATGAAGCAGCCAAGCTTTAGTTTGTCCCGAACCTAAAGGAACCTATTTTTGAATGAAACATTAGGTATATAAACCTTAGTTTACTTCGACTGCTATCCATTATAGTGCTTAGGAAGAGAATTTATCCAGTTGATAAGTAAACAGATGCATTTATAATACTGTTGATATCAGAAAGGTTACAAAAAGCTTCACGAGATTTAAGCTTGCTATGTGGAGTAGTAGTAGTACATTATGGACACAACAAGTAAGCCCCTATGGAACCTTCCTACTAACCCCTGGCATCGCCTCAATCATCACTACCCTCTCTCTTTTCTTCTCCTACCTCCTCTGCCACTCTTTAGTTAACCTTCCTGACATTTTAATGAATTCCAGGATGTCCGTCCATGCGAGGGAACTCAACTCTGTACTGTGAAGTGTTACTGCGCCGAAATCTTTGTCTCAGTCACGTTTGCGCCTCTCAATCTCCTAGAAAGTGGAAGGCTGTTTCCTCCTGCCCTCCGCAAGCCTGAAATAATGGGTCGTCCTCTACACCTAGGAGGCTTAGGTGTCTTCTGAGCTTACAGTGGCCTGTGAGGACTTTTATCAGTAGATTAAGATTCCGTAGAATATTATCCAATAGCCAGACCGGTTTAGATTTACCCGCTCCGACTATGAAGAGTTTTGCCTGTCTACATTCCCTGAGTGTCCTCCATTCGTCCTTCAGCCTCCAATGCGCCCATTTGATTAGAGATAACGTGACCTGTTGCCTTGAAAAACCTAGGAAAGGTTCCGGTCCCAGGCAGGTTTCCCCGACTCCCAGTTTATCAAGCTTATTTGTCTTCTTGTTGCCAGGAATTCCACAGTGTCCCACACCCTACCAGTTTTACTTCTTTCAGCTTTGCAAGTTCTTCAAGGCTGACCTCGTCCTGGGTGAGCAAATGGCTTTGAGCGTCGCTTAGCTGTCGGAGCAGATCTATATCACTTGCTCTGCTCCTGAGCTCCTGCTATGTGGAGACTATAACCACTCGTCCAATGAGACCCTTTTTCCTATGACATTCCTGCATGTAATGCAATCATATTCTACATTTAATTTAAAAATTGGTTTAAAGTGAGCCAATTAACTTCCTGATGACTGTAATGGTTGGTATTTTATGCAAGCTAAGGTTTAAATGGCTTAGATAGCTAGGACACATGGTAAGAAAGCAAAAAGAAGAAATCCCAAGGAGGACCCTTTAATGGAGCCCTATGAGAGGAAGAAAGAGTGTTTTTAAGTGATTTCTTTTCATTTTTAAAAACAGTCACTAATCTGTAGCCAACCACACAATCACGATCACAGTTGGTATGGTAGTACTCGTTGTTCTGTTTTTTCATGGACGTCCGGTTTTTCGATTAAGTATTTTCACTAATAATAGCCCGTCTAAACAAAAACTGTCTATTAAACTTATTTTTCCCATTAAAATATGATGTCAGAAATGTACATTAACTATTTTACACGTTATGGTAGATGAAGAAATTTTAAAGTAGTAGCTAATACAAATCTCCTGAAAAATTGCTTTTACTCATATAAATAATGATGGATCCTATATAAGTTCGTGAAGATATTGAACAAATATAGTTGCGCAAACTGCTTTAAGGGAGTCTTATCTAACAACATTTTGGATTAATTTCTGAAAGAACAGTGTTTCATCGAAATTCAGAATTTCGTGGAACAACAGTTGGATCAATTTGACAAAATACATGTTGTACGTACTATAGGGTTTTCTTCACATTAAAAAACGCGCTTCCCGATCGCAATAAACACAAATAAAAATGTATTGTAACCTAGAATATAGGTTAAACATATTTAAACACACATACCCACCACATTATTTAGTGAGCCCTTTATTGAGATTCCATATTGTTCTCTTTTTAGATATGCAATAAAAACTCCAATATAGTGATACTTTGACAACAAGATAACGTATGTACTACTGATTACAATGTTAAACACACATTTTGTGACACGGAAATTTTAAGGTGTTTCAGATGTATTTCGGCACCCCAAAAACGAATTTGAAAACAGAATTTGCCTATGGTCCACGAATTTTTAGTAGCAAGCATTTATATTTTGCAAGTATGCAACATATGCATATTGCGCCACTCTGTGTAATGTATCAGCAGTGGCGAATATACCTTGTCAAGGCAAGTTCATTCCTCTCTTATTACATGCAAGAAGTACGCACCAAATCAGATATTGTGCATTAGTAGGCATTTACCGGCATATGAAGTTACTGCATTTCCTATGTCGTACCGCGAAACATCGTTACTAACATGTTTGTGTTCTACATACTTGATTTATGTTTATTACGGTACTGTGATTGACTGCGAATTAACATGTAAGTACCATGCCCAGGCAGTGCGTGAATAATGTCAACCGTTTTAGTAACGTGTGGGGAACTAACTTTAAAATCGCAAAAACGTACTTTCGCCCCACTTGCATGAAGAGCTTACGAACTTTATTTCGGAGTTAAAGTAGGAGATCAAGATAAGTCATGGGTTCCTCACATTTGTTGTAAGACTTGTGTAACATCTTTAACAGGTTGGTTGAAAGGTACGAAACGTAACATCCGCTTTGCAGTATCAATGGTGTGGAGAGAACAGCAGGACCATCCCACAGATTGTTACTTTTGCCTCACTAACATACAGGGCAACATCGGACCGAAGTCCAAGCATACTATGCAGTATCCCATTTCCTATCAGCTCTACCGCCCGTCGAACATAGTGAAGATCTTCCTATCCCAAATCCACCAGAATTTTGCAGTTTGGACGAAGAAGAACCTGAAAGTGCCAGTATTCCAACTGATGATATGCAATTCGCACAGGCAATCGACAATGATCCACTATTTCAAGCGCCAGAATGTTCAACAGAACCACATCTGATTTCACAGGTTAAACTGAATGATTTAGTTGGAGATTTAAAACTAGCAAAATCACAGTCAGAACTTCTAGCATCGAGATTAAAAGGATGGAATCTCCTAGAAGGTGACGTACATATAACTCACTTTCGAAGCGTCAAAAAGGACTTACACTTTGTTTCGCTCTAGAAGGGACTTTGGTATATTGCACGGATGTTGACAACTTATTTCACGCATTAGGACAGAAACATGAACTAAGTAATTGGCGCCTATTTATAGATTCTTCAAAACATAGCTTAAAAGCAGTTTTGCTTCACAACGGCAATAGCCATCTGTAGCCATGAGCTATAGGCTCATGCCGTTCATATGAAGGAATCATACGAGAATATGCCATATCTCCTAGAACTCATCCGGTATAATGACTATGAGTGGTCAATCTGTAGAGATCTAAAAGTGATAGCGCTTCTTCTTGGACTTTAGCTGAGGTGTACAAAATATTGTTGTTTCGTGTGTGACTGGGACAGCCGTGCATGAGATCGTCATTATATACAGAATGAATGGCCACTACGTCAAGCACTAACTCCGGGTCAAAAAAATATTACCAACGAACCACTGGTTGATCCTAAAAACGTATTTCTACCACCACTGCATATTAAATTGGGCTTAATGAAAAATTTCGTAAAACCACTAGATCGGTACGGAAGAGGGTTCTTGTATATGAAACAGAAATTTCCTAGAGTTACTGAGGCAAAAATTAAAGACGGTATATTTGTGGGATCACAAATACGAAAAGTAATGAAAGATGGCGAATTTGACAACTTGCTGTATGAAGTTGGACTAAGAGCAAGGAGAGCTTTTACAACAGTTGTGATCAATTTTCTTGGAAATGTCATAGCTGAAAGTTACAAAGATCTTGTGACTGAATTACTTAGTTCCTACAGAGAAATGGGATGTCACATGTCTTTAAGTCATAAGCGACTAACACGGAGAACGGTTCCACCAAGACATTGCAACCATGAAAAAGGGATACCAAAGCAAATGTGTCCTAGTTTGCTTCACACTTCGTAACAAATAAAGTGTGGGTGATAGAGTAAATCCAAATCAAATCATTTTCTGCTTTCTTGTGAAATTTTACATAACATACGCCATGTTTTATCCATGTCACAAAAAAAGATAATTTTTCTTTATCAGTGTCATTTAACATCATGAGAGAGTTTGCAGATAATCCAAATTTGTAAATAAACTTAAACATCTAGTTTGACTGGATGTGAGATACTGAAAAACTTTTACACAAAGATAGTAATTGCTGTGAATGTTACGTAATTCATTCAGAAATAGATATTTTGTGTTCTAGCTACAATAGCAATAGCAATAGCTACAACAAATCCAAAAATATTGCAGAAAAATGCCATCACAAACCTATTAGCCCCAACCGCAAAAGTTGTCCAAAAGCTAACCTTGAAAGACATCTTTCGGTTAACCGTAAAAGATGTCCAAAAGCTAACCTTGAACGATATCTCTCGGTTAACCATAATATATATCCAAAATTTAAACTTGAAAGTTATCTTTTGGGCACGTTCTTTATATTCCCAAAAACTACCCTTGAAAGTCGACTTTTGTGCATCTCCCCAACATACCCAAAAGTTATTTTTTGTGGTTAACCGTCATGTCATCCCAAGAAGGGTATCTTTGAAGGATAGCCATATTGGCCGTAAATAACAAAACTAAAAGTTAATAGCTCATTCTATCAGAAAACGCCCTTTAAGTGTATTTGTAAAGCAAGATATCCAAAGAACGCTATTGCTGTTTGAATTAAGATGATCACTTTAGTTGTTTTAAAATGAGCCCGGGTAGGTCATATTTCCAGGTTAAGAAATGATCACGTTGTGGACAGTCAGGGTTAACTTTGCTTATGTGGGTATGCTTTCTTTTGCCCAGTGCTGCAACGTTGTCAAATTAATAATTTTTTAGAACATTTCATTCTTTTCCTTAATTTTATGGGCATACTATACACAAGTAACACATAAATCGAAACCAATCAATTTAAAAACCCAGTAACTGCAAATGGAAAATGTTTTCAGTCCACGTTTCCTTCCGATAATTTGTTAAATATCAATGATACCACTAAGGTGGTTTTGGCGTTTTCAAAGCATTTTCTTATATATCTTTCAAATCGCCGATAAGATTTTTCATAACACGCTACGTTTTCAATATAGTGACATCAACTGCCATCCGCCATTGAAAAGAGCTCCTTCACCGTTCTGATAAATATACTGTTTGATGGCTTACTTTAACAAATAACAGAGTTGTGGGCAAAAATTGTTTTCTTATAGTAGGTTGTGAAAATTTATTTCTTTTATAGTAGACTACGAATAAACAAAGGAAGCAAATAATAAAACACAAGATTATATTTGTTCCAAGTGAGGGTCGATTGTGTAATCTTCATAAATAACAAAGCTACAAGTGCAATACGGTGTACTAATAATGGCTGTGGAAAAATAGAACCAAAGGTATTGCTCTTTCGAGAAATATAATTATTACAAAATGTATTTTGTTTCTGTGTTTCAAGAGTTTCTGACATAATAATGCAAGACGGAAACAATAATGAAGTATAACTTGCAATAAAAAGCGTAAAACAAGACTCAAACCAACCAACTTGTTATTAAATAAATTCACTACTTTTAAAGAAAAGGAAAAACGGTGCTAAAACAAACTACCTTCATTTTAACGACCTAAACATATATACTGCTGCTTGCGATATTTTTTTAAAATGTAGCTACACGAACACCGTGCTTATTAACTGTTTGCAGCAGTAAGTCTTTCTTTATAATTCTAAAATAAAACAATTCATTGCGTTTAAATCTGGGGAACTGTCTGGCCTAGTTCGTAGTCCCCCGAGTCTGCCATAAAGAAGCCGTTTGGATCTATTATGCAATGCGCGAAAATAAATCTCTAACTATTATAAGCCTACCCATAATCCTGCTCTTTATGAAAATAACACCAAAAACAATGATACTAGAAAAAAATTCATTTCAACGATAATATGGCAGCCCCCAACAAATGTCAAAAAACAAAATTTTTTTATATTGTAAAAGTTTTTCTCAGTTGAAAATTAACCAAAATTTATAGAATTTAGATCTTACAATGTTTAACAATTCTTCTAATTTAACCGAATCTGTATCTTTAACTGTTTACAAGACCCTTTTTATGCAGACTGCGCTTATTTTGGACATACCGTATAAGGAATTCAGGTTTAAGTACCAATTAATTATAATGGATTTTCAGCAGCTACAAGCAATACGTTAACATTTCAATTTCAGCGTTGCCATATTAATACTTTTTCCACGACATTTAAATCTTTGCTTTTTCGAATATCAAAATATACAGGCTATTCATGGATTACGCGCTATATAAGATACGCCTTGTATGGAGATTATTTAAAGGAATTTATTAGCATAAATAAAAAATTATCTCAAAGTACATCTTCCAAAGTATTTACAGTCTATAGTGCTGTAATATTGATTCAATTAAATTTGATTTGAGATTCAATACGTTAACATTTCAATTTCAGCGTTGCCAAATTAATACTTTTTCCGCGACATTTAAATCTTTGGATTTTCGCATATCAAAATTTACAGGCTATTCATGGATTACGCGCTATATAAGATATACCTTGTATGGAGATTATTTAAAGGAATTAATTGGCATAAGTAAATAGTTATCTCAAAGTACATCATCCAAAGTGTTTACAGTCGATAGTGTTACAATATTGATCCAATTAAATTTGATTTGAGATTCAATACGTTGACATTTCAATTTCAGCGTTGCCAAATCAACACTTTTTCCGCGACATTTAAATCTTTGCTTTTTCGAATATCAAAATTTACAGGCTATTCATGGGTTACGCGCTATTTAAATACGCCGTGTATGGAGATTATTTAAAGGAATTTATTAGCATAAATAAAAAATTATCTCAAAGTACATCTTCCAAAGTATTTACAGTGGATAGTGTTGCAATATTGATATAATTAAAATTGCTTTGTGACGCAATAAGTTAAAATCTGAATTGCAGCGTTGCCAAATTAACAATATTGATCCAATTAAAACTGATTTGAGATTCAATACGTTACAGTCTGAATTTCAGTGTTGCCAAATGAACAATATTGATCCAATTGAGATTGATTTGAGATTCAATACGTTAAAATCTGAATTTCAGCGTTGCCAAATTACCATTATTGATCCAATTAAATTTGATTTGAGATTCAATACGTTAACATTTCAATATCAGCGTTGCCAAATGAACACTATTGATGCAATTGAAATTGATTTGAGATTCAATACGTTAAAATCTGAATTTCAGCATTGCCGAATTAACACTATCGATCCAATTAAAACTGATTTGAGATTCAATACGTTACAGTCTGAATTTCAGTGTTGCCAAATGAACAATATTGATGCAATTGAAATTAATTTGAGATTCAATACCTTCCAAAGTATTTACAGTTATAGTGTTGCAATATTGATCTAATTAAAATTGCTTTGTGATTCAATACGTTAAAATCTGAATTTCAGCGTTGTCAAATTAACAATATTTATCCAATTGAAATTGCTTTGTGATGCAATACGTTAAAATCTTAATTTCAGCGTTGCCAAATGAACAATATGGATCAAATTAAATTTGATTTAAAATTCAATACGTGAAAGTCTCAATTTCAGCGGTGCTAAATTAACACTTTTTTCGGGACATTTAAACTTTGTTTAAAAATAAAATTTAAATATTTATAAAAGATTTGCAAATTACTATTTTACAACGTGAAAATAAATTTTTAGTTTAAAACATTTTTTAAACCCTAATCTGAAACGTTCTTGTTTTCCCTTCCAAATTAACAATATTGATCCAATGAAAATTGATTTGAGATTCAATACGTTACAATTTGAATTTCAGCGTTGCCAAAGTAACACTTTTTCCGGACATTTAAATCATTGTCTTTTTCAAACATCAAAATTTACAAGCTATTAATGGATTGCGGGCTATTTAAGATACGCCTTGTATAGAGATTATTTAAAGGAATTTATTAGTATAAATAAAAAACTGTCTCAAAGTACATGTTCCCAAGAAGTTACAGTAGATAGTGCTGCAATATTGCTCAAATTAAATTTGATTAGAGATTCAATACGTTAAAATTCGAATTTCTGCGTTGCCAAATAAATAATATTGATTCAATTGAATTTGATTTGAGGTTTGTTTTTAATTAACAATATTGATCCAAATAAAATTGATTTGAGATTCAATACGTTATAATCGGAATCGCAGTGTTGCCAAATTAATACTTTTTCCGAAACCTCTGTTTTTCTCTAACATCAAAATTTACAGGCTTTTAATGAAGTAGGTACGCGCTATTTAAGATACATCTTATGTGATAGTAATATTTGGTTTGTTTGTTTGAAAGTTTCCTGCAAATAAAGTGTTATACAGGGTGTCCCGAAACGTACCGACAATATTTCAAAGATGAATTCTAGGACTTATTTAGAGTCCAAAATCACATATAAGTAAACATATATCCTAAACGTAACCGTTAACGAGTTGTTGTATATTTCATAATTTATGTGGCAAAATTTTAGTTCAACGAATTTTATGAAATACCGTATGCACTTCCGTTGCATAAGAAATCTGTTTCATGTGACCCCCAAAGATAAAAATCTAATAGAGTCAGGTCCGGCGAACGCGGTGGCCATACTACGGGTCCTCCTACTCCAATCCATCTTCCCGGAAAATGTGCGTTAAGCCAACCTCTCACACGAACACATTGATGTGCTGGTGTCCTCTCGTGTTGATCTAATATTTAATGGCACATCTTCCAGTAATAAGGGTAAAGGGTTTTTCAGAAAATATTCGACATTCGCACCATTCAAACGGCAGTGGTGTGGCAGTTCAAATGGTCCAATCAGACGATGATTAAGAATACTAGTTATATTAACATTAAACCTATGTTGAAAATGCGAGCGTCTTCTTAAATGAGGATTTCCTGCAGCCCATTCATGAAAATTATGATAATTATTGATACCATCTCGTGTGAAAGAATCTTCATCGGTCTATTAAATATGCGGTCATGATTATTTTGTACCCAATTATAAAATATTAAACGAGAAAATCATTACCTAGAGCTTGAACTCTTTGATGATGATATGGATGTAAGCGAACACTTCTTATTTTTGTCCAAACCTGGTTTCTACATATTCCAGTACGTAATGCAATTCTTCACACACTTAAAGACGGATTTTCTTGTAATAAATCAAGAACTTGTTCATCATCGTTTATGGGTCTACGGACAACTCCTTGGACGACTGCATGTCTTGCATTGAAAGTGCCATGTTCCCTCAGCTGACAATGTGAATTGAAGAAAACTGCACAGGTAGGCAATCTTCTATTGGGATTCTTCTACGATAATCTTGTTGTGCTGCTAAAGCATTTCCAACACAGGGACCGTAAACATATAGAATATCTGTATATTCTTCATTTGAAAATAACATTGGCATTGGAAATTACGATGGGAATAAGGATACAAAGAAGAAACCAATAATTGTAGTATCACAGTAATAAGCTGACAAGTTACAAACAATAATTTGTTAAAAACAATGTTCAAATGTTACCAAACAAAAGACGCGATCATGGCAACTAGATGAGTATTTCAGAAATCCGTTGAGCTAAAATTTTAGCCAAATAAATTATGAAATAAACAATAACTCGTTAAGGGTTACGTTTAGGACATATGTTAATATGGACTTTTCGACGCTAAATAAGTTCTGGAATATTGCGGGTATGTTTTGGGACACACTGTATACCCTCAGTTTCTAAATTTAATCATAACTGTTTGGAGGTTATTTAAAGGAATTTTCCAATATTAATAATAAATTTACTCAAAATGAATGTTCAGAAAATGCTAGTCGATATTGTTGCTCTATTGAGCCAATTAAAATTGATTTGAGATTCAATAAGTACAAATCTCAATTTCATCGTTGCCAAAGGAACATTTTTTCGGGAACTTTTAAGTGTTTGTTTTTTACTAACATCAAAATATAAAGGTTCACATAGTGTACATACTTAGTTCGCTTTTTTGTGATAAATATGTAATATACCTTCATCTTCTAAATTTAATCAAAATTGTATCATACCTTTGGAGGTCGTTTAAAGGAATTTTTCGTTATAAATAAAAGAGTGTCTCAAAATGTATTCGGAAAATATTGCAGTCGATATCGTTGCAATATGTATCCAGTAAAGATAGCTAAGCGATTTCTATTGTAACGTTGACATATTAATGCCTTTTCCAAGGAAATTGAAACTTGATAATAATTCTGAGTGTTTCATAATTTAGTCTATACTTGCTAAAAAGTGCAAAAGCTAGGAAACATCAAAACGCCTTCATACAGTCCACCTACAAGCTAGACACTCCGGTAATATTTCACTGCAAGGTGCGCCCCCGTTCGAACAAAAATGGAAAATTATTCCATTATTTACAGCAGATCTAAATTACATTTTTTGGTCGTTTTTTAAAATCCTCAGTACTTGCGGAATTTAAATAAAATATCAAATGCTTTATTTATAGGTTCTATCAAAAAACGCCCGAAACTTTCCACTACAGTTTAATATCAATTTTTAACTTTGATCAGAACGTTTTTTAACGAAAACAATTATCAAAACCTACACGAATTTAAATAAAGTCACATTTAACGATAGCAATCCTCCGCGGTATTCCTACGGCCAGTTTTTAATTTGCTTAATTGTTTGATTTGGCACTGTTTGTATTGTTCGACACAATTTTATCGGATTTTCCGAGATGCTTATCGTGTAACGAAGTTCCGACCAATTTTAGCAGTCGCTGAATACGAAATAGTCACGTAAATTGAAATTAAATCATTCCAAAATTGCAGAAAACCATGTCGGTACAAAAATTGCTGCTCCTCGTGTATGATTAAAAGCTATCATGGCACTCATTAGCAGGAGCTTAATGTAAATTTAATTTATCCTCCTGCAAGTCCTTCACGGTTTTGATCTTTGAACATGCGGTAGTACAATTTTGTACATTAAATAAAAGTAGTGCACTTGTTATACGTCTAGTAATTTATTTTATCCCATCATTAAATAATTAAAATGGAACAGCAAAAAATTGCACAAGAATGCTGTTTTCATTACTTAATTTTTTAAAATCAACATTTTCATTTGCAATAAACAAATTACGATTTTCTGTTCACGTACAGATTAAAGATATCGATATGAAAATTATAGATCTCGCAAGTATCGATTATTTGGATATTCATACAGCAAATATTTACGCAGTAAAACCAATCGTCAGTCCAGTTCCAACAAAATTGAGTTTTGGTTAGGTGTTAATTTCCTCTTGAAGACGAAGCGATCTAATTTGATTGGAGAAACGTCTTCTGCTGCCTGAAGTTAGATTCAGGACCAGACTGGTAATTAGGAACGTCGAAAGAGGTTCCGGTGGGTTGATAATCCGAGATGGGTTAACCTTTAACCGATTATATACAGAGTATCCATAAATTCCTCTAAATTACTAAGTAAAATATATTTAATTCAAGACTCTATTATTAGTCGTGACTCGTGACCCACGAGAAATTTCACACGCGAATTAGGATTTTCGGATGCCCCTTCGTGTGTGGTTATATTCCCAATTTGCAGTCGTATTTTGCACAACCTTTCTGTAAACCTAAACACTTTCCTTTGTTCGGCAACTTATAGTCTAAGTATGTTGAAATGTCTAAAATACTTTTTGAAAAATAAATTAGGAATTATTATTATGTATTTTTAACTTAAAATTGACAGTACACATGCTCATGCATATTATAAATTTGATTTTTACAACCACTTTGTCTAAATCGTTTTAAATTAACAAATTAGACAAGGCGTTTCCGGAATCGCTGGTGCACAAAAATGTTCACAAGAGGAGGAAAATTATTCTCTTGCTTATACAATTTTGCAATTATGTTTATCAGCAATGAGTTGAAACAGTATATAAATGTATGTATAAAAAAAGGAATAAACAAAAATTTTTTGTGGAAACAAAGCATGATAAACTACAGAAATCCACCATTTTGAACTAAAAGTGTCACGTGTGTTTTCCGTGAAAATTAGCTGCCTACTCAAGATCATTGCTGTTATATATATTGTTATATATAATTTAATTAAGGAGGAAGAAACAAAGATAGATTAATAATAAATTTTCTTGCAATTGCAATCATACTTTTAAATAGAATGATTACTTTTAATACTTTGAAAATAAATGGGCGCCAGGTGACAAATTTAAAACTTGTCGCCAAATATTAAACAAAAATATAAAAAAAACACGGTCTAGCACTCGAGCATGATTAATTAAATCCCAGAAGTCGGTTCTGTATGACGTTTTGGATATCTATGAGAAAATGGACATATACATGAACTACCAAATTTGCAGCTAAACTCAAGTTGATTCTACACTTCAGCCGGTCTGCGTACGATAACCTATAAATGCCTTAAAGAACTAGTTTTAAATATTATCCTCTGCTGTGTCCTATGTTCTATGATGCTCTCATGTTTCCTGCATAGGTATGTAATGTTTGGTTTACTTTATTTAGCAATCTCTTCATACAAATGTGAATACTTCTTAGATCCGACGTTGACCTTCAAAACAGCCCTCACGTAGTGTGCCGTAGCGTTCCAAACTTAGATGCTCAGCTATTAATTCTTCAAACTTCGAACTGGATTCTAATTCCTTGAAATTTACCTTTGTAAGTTTAACTAGCTCACTCTTTATCTAAAGAAACTCGTTTTTCTTAACTTTAACAAACTTATTTTATTATAATAAACGAAGTAAATTGATTTTAAATTTCAGGAACAAAAAACGCGTGTACTCTCACATAATTACAAAAATGCTCATTGTTTTATCAACAAACTTCTTTAAAACGGACAAAATCTCCTTAACAACAATGCCAAAATTACAAACATATAATCAAAGGATACTTGGATCAAATTACAAAATTGAAATTCTTATTTTGACAGATAAATAATAAATATAAATATGTTCATGTTTTATCGGCGTCACTTTCCAAACAAGTTTTGACTTTATGAACACATTATACAAATCTTAAATCAACCTCTAAAACACACTCTGTACTTCACGATTGTCCAGAAGACATTTTCACAAATTGTTCCGATAATGCTGCAAATTCCTTCGTGGTTTAGTAAATATCAGAACTAAGCTTAT
>JABXWE010005252.1:0-11020 GCA_014611495.1 Limonius californicus
GATGAATTTGCTAGAAGTACTTACAGTTCTTCGTCGACTCTTTGTTCTTGGGACAACTCTTCTGTGTCAACCGCAGGTGGTAACGTGATAACGTCGCAACGCGAAAGAGCGTCGACGACGGTGTTGTCGGTGCCCGCGATATAAATAATTTCTGTCTTGAACTGACCAATACAATTAAGGTGCCGTAGCTGCCGAGGGGAGGCTTTCTTGAATTTTTGCCTAAATGCGAAGATTAGTGGCTTGTGATAGGTTTGGACAATAAGTGGCATTCCTTCTACCATGTACCTGAAATATTTAATAGCAGAATATATAGCAAGCAGTTCCCTATCGTAGATGCTGTAGTTCTTCTGAGCGTTGTTCAGTTTTTGCGAATAAAATGGCAGAGGTCTCCACTGTCCACTCTGCTGCTGTTCAAGCACTGCGCCTATAGTGTCGTCAGAGGCTTCCCCGGTAATGGAAAGCGCACCCTTTTCCGCTGGGTGTGCCAGTAGAGTTGCTTCTGCGAGTTCGCGTTTACACGATTGAAAAGCTTCTTCTGCTTGCGGTGTCCAATTAATTAGTCTTTTATCGTTGCGGCTACCGTCTTTTAGATATTCATTTAAAACTACTTGAGTTTTAGCAGCATTTTTCACAAATCTCATGTAAATTGATAATACCTAAAAAGCGGCGAAGTTCAGCAATGGATTTTGGTTTTTCCATGCTGGTGATTGCTTCTACCTTGCTAGGAAGTGGTGTTGATCCATATTCAGTGATCAAGTAACCAAGATATTCGATCTGTTAAACTCCCAGGACACATTTGGCGGGGTTGACTGCAATGCCGTATTCATCGACGCGCTGGAAAATCTGTCTGAGGTGATCGAGGTGCTCGCGCTCATAGATTGAGGCTGTTACAACATCATCGATGTAGCACTTACAGAAGTCTAAACCCTGCAAAATAGTGTTGATAAGCCGTTGAAAACTTTGAGCTGCGTTTCTAAGGCCGAATGTCACATATAGACACTCAAATAGACCGAACGGCGTGATGACAGCTGTTTTAGGTACATCTTCTTCTGCAATGGGTACCTGATGATTTGCTCGCACGAAATCTAACTTTGAAAATATTATTTTCCCTTCCAACTTATAGGCGAAATCTAAAATGTGTGGAATGGGACAACGCTCGGAGACTGTAAGAGAATTCAAACGTCGATAATCTCCGTAAGGTCTCCACTATCCGGGTTTCTTGGCTACTATGTGCAAAGGGGTGGCCCAAGGGCTGCTGGAGGGCCTGCAACTACCTTGCTCAAGCAGATATTCGAAATCCGCTTTAGCTGCTCTGAGTTTTTCTGGCAGAAGGCGGCGAGCTCGTTCCGCGATGGACGGTCCCTTGGTTATTATGTGGTGAACAACAGAATGTTTTGTACCTTGAGCTATAAGTGACGTCCTCGTAATTGAAGGAACTTGGCTTAACAGTTCGTGGAAAACCGAATTGTTTGCGACGGTTGTGATGCTAATCGCAGGAGGTTATTTCAGTTAACGTAGCGATTTTTGTTATACCGTCGATTAATTTCCGATTTTCCAGGTCCACAAGTAAAGAATGGTGTTGCAGAAAATCGGCACCTATTATGGATGTAGCAACTTCCAATCCCCAGCTGAACATGCGACGCAAGCCTAAATTTAAACAATGCAATCGCGTACCGTAAGTTGCTATTTCAGTACCATTGGCAGCAAAAAGTTTTGTATCGGTTGGTTTTCTATGCTTGTCTAAATCATTGCGGGGAATCACAGAAACCTCAACTCCGGTGTCGATTAGAAAACGCATGCCGGTCTGGCGATCCTGCAGGAAAAGGCGGTTTTGTGAACGAGGGCCGTCGCTAAGGGCTCCTATTAATGACGGCTGTCGTCTTTCCCAACTGCTGCGGTTGAGGCATTCGAAAACTTAATGGCTGTTGGCACTTCCACGCTGCTTAGCCGAATCTTCTGTGATAAAATCACTCCCTATTATTACTACGTGCTCTAGAACGCGATCGGGATCGAGAGTAGCGTGGGTGTCTGTCGTGCGTCAGCTCCTCCGCCATCTTCGTAACTGCTTCCACCCGCTGTCCGAGAATGGCGATAGAGGACCGGGGTGGATCGCTGAGAGTTACTACTGTGGCCACAATGGGAGCACTAGTGTTGGCTATGCTTGCACTAATGGCGGCGACGTTTGATCAAAGAATATTTACACAAGTGAACACAAGTTCACTTGTGTAAATATTCTTTGGTTTGACGGATCGTTTGACAGATTCAGTTCCGCTATTTTATCGACCACGGCGGCCATTTTGTCTACTTGTGCATCCTGGCTCGCGCTTAAAATTGATTGTATTGCTGTCGGTAGTCTTTGCAACCATAAAATTTTTAATACCGCGTCACTGAACTTGTTATTTGCTAAGGCTTTCATCTCGCGCAATAACTGTGATGGCGCCTTATCTCCTAAATCCATTTCGGTTAACACGCGGCGTAATTGTCTATCTTCTGAATCGCTAAACCGTTCTATTAGATTCGTTTTTAAACAGATATGTTTGTCTTTCTCTGGAGCATTAATTAAAATGTCAGAAAATCTACGAAGCACCGCACTATCAAGCGCACTTATAACGGTAAAGTACTTACTTTGGTCGGAGTTCACGGAATACACGTGAAATTGAGCTTCGACTTAAATAAACCAAAGTTTTGGATCGATTTGCCAGAACAGTGGTAACTTGATTTGTCGCACTTCCTCCACATGGATGGCATCTGCAGCTGAACCTGATTGGTCTACAGGTTCCGACATGTTTGGTCGCGGTTGTAGTTGGACACTACAAGAAATAGGCCAAGACTGCAAACTGTAGATCACGTCGGGGTCACCAAATGTGGAAGCACGACACATCACCATTGTAAACCATTGCAACCGTGGGTTGCTACCAAACAATTTCACGCGAATGTTTTTTCGTGTATCCAGGGCTTGCTGTAGCATTTTCTGGAACGCCGCGAAGTTCAAATATTGCAAGCCGGCACAAGGTTTTTGGCTTCGGGCTAATTCGCGTGCTTGACTCTTGCTTGGTTTTAACATTTGTGTACGCAATTCAAGTCTCGTCGTCAGTCGCAATGTGATTCAGATACTCATCGCCATCAGTTTCGTAAGAATGCAGGAAGATCAGATCGTTAAGCTCTGAAGGTATTTCACTTCGTTAACCATCGTTCATGTTTGTTCGACCATCTAGGAAATTCCTATACCAGTGTCTGACGTTTCCTCCACTTATGATGCCAGGACCGTTAACCTCGCATATTTGAGGTTAAATTTCGGGAAGCGTTTTCGTTTTTTGCATGAATAAAATAAATCACAGGGCGCATTTCACACTTGGCGGAATTTTCAACTGCGGTGTTCGGTTTAGCGCTTTATTATACAACTGAGTAGAATGGCAGAACCACGGTAAAGTAACGTTTGGGTATTTCATCAACCACCAATGCACTTCCACAATGCACCAAATATTATTTTTGGTAATACTTGTTGGGGTAATTATAATTGACAGAATAAACAGAAAATTGAAGTCGCTTCCTTTAGTTTACTCTTTGTTTGCTCGAACATATTGCCAGCATATCCACAAATCGGTAATTTTGCCAGTGTATTAGTAAATATAATTGTATCGACAAAGTGATAATTTATGCAGCAACGGTCACGGAGTATTTAGAAATTTGCATTCCATAAATTCTGTTTCATTAAGTTTCACTAAACAGGCTATGCTTGTGAAATACAGGATCAAGAAGAAAATGATGAAATAACGATAAGGTTTTAAATAACTGAACGACAGTTGTCTTGGTGTTCTCTGCATTTAGACTTTAAGACTTTAGGGAAATACTCTGTACGAATTTTTTGTCTAAAAATACTTTTATATAAACCAACAAAGTATATTAGATGATAGAGGAAAACTATGTTTCGAAGTAATAGTTACAGAAAAATTAAGATTAAATACTTTTTTATTATTACTAAATCACTTTCATTTAAAACTTTGTTTCATTTTTGAATATTTAATTAATACAGAATGGTCTGATGATGGCGTTGCTCAAAGTAAATTCCCATAAAAATACTCTGAATATTGCATTTACCTCATTATGTAAACCAGTTATGTAATATATTAAATCAATGGCAGTACTCACATTAAGGTTTAGCTCCTCTGCAGCACATCCAGCAATAGACATCCACAAATTATTCAGAAATATTACGTACAAACTTAACATTGCTAGTAGTTTTTAAAAGTTATATTTTGTACTGAATAATAGACATATCCGAGGTTATCATCAAACACCGAAAATTTAATTTTATGGCCTTGCCATGACGTACTGCATGTTTTTCCGTAACAATACTAATAACGTATGCAGTTCCTGTTAGTTATATTATACAGGGTGGCCTACCAAAAACTGAACAGGCGTATTTTTTGCTACTAAACCTCAATTTTTCGAAAAACGCCCAAACACGTTAAATTAATTTGCTGGGGGGCATGTAATACGGCTATATTGCCGTTCACATTTCTTAACCACAAAATTGGGGTTAATTTCACCCTAAAAATTAAAAATGCCAAGGGATATGAAAAGATAAACTACTGCATACACATATTAAGCAAGAAATTAGTTCCATTTTGTAAAACCAAATTTGAATACATGTGAAACTCTCTTGATCTCAGGGTTATTTAATATGCTGCAATTCGATTTATTCGACGGATTAACACATTAACACATAATTCCTCCCAAGCAAACAACCTTGCGGTAACATCAATTATGTCCAAAATACCTATGAGTTAAACACCAAAAAGCATTTTTGAAGGTTGTTTGTTTTCTCAACTGCGCTCAAATTATCTTAATCAAATTTATTTAGAATCTACCACATATACATTTTCCTGGAACTTATTCATTTCAACTTAACTTATATGTTATGACAGATGATCTGCAATGCAAGAACTCGCTACTGGAAACGGTCAAATATTGGGCAATAAAACAGCAGACCAAAATCTGCCAACTGGGACGTAGCGCACCTAGCCAGCTACAGAAGATACACAGTGCCAAAATGATGCAGAAGATAAGAAGTTGGAGGCGACTTCAACGAAAAACTCTAATTTGGGCTTTAAGACTGGGCACAACTAAAGGAAGAGAATTGCATGAAGCCGCAAAGGAAAGGAATTATAACTAGGTACCACTCCACGGGGAATCAAAACAAAATACCGGATCTGATTGATTTCTTCATCTCCAGGAAACTAAAAAATATAACACCGCTTGTAATTTTGTTTCTCTCATTATGGTATCACTTCTTTGAATAACTGCTTCGACTTGGCCTAAAAAAAAATTAAATGACATTCTCAGAGTGAGAAAATATTCTTTTGGATTTTCTATAACCAGTTCTCTCAGAAAACCGTTAGGAGCTCCAAGTTCCGTTCTTCTGCTTATCCATTTTCTAACCCTTACACTCCTGGTTCTCCCTTCGTTAGAGATCAACATTTCTATTTCGTGTATAAGGACTTGAGCAATTGATCGGACTGCCCGATTTGCACGTTGTTTACTTTTACTATTCATAATAATACCGTAATAATTGGCAAAAATGTATCAAATCTAAATAACATACTACGACGATGACTAAATTCTCTCGGCTAAAATTGTAGTGCTCAACTAAACTACTCGCTGCGTGTAAATGATCGATTCAATATTTTAAACTTTAGGTACTAAATTACTAGCTACGTACGAACGGAATCTCACTCGACTAAAGCCCTGGCCGCGTCTAAACCGGGCTTAAGTCAGTTTGTTGTTTTTTACTACTATTTTTAAATGAGCCACCATAAATAATTTAGCATGCATTTTTACATTATTTATGATCATAGTTGTTTGTACTAAATTCCAATTCATTTAAGTTTATCCAGTAATATAAATTAGTAAGTTCCATGTGTTATGTGTTGTTGGAGGGAACAGGATCCGTATCTCAAAACACAACCATGCTTAAGAGAGGCTGGTTACGAAGTGTCGTCCAGCACTGCCTTTATTAACAACATGCTACATGTAACGCCATCTAGGGCGATGTCAAGAAATTACATTTCAAATATCCCAACATCTCCCTTTTTTCACTACAAAGGGTACACAACAAGTTATACATTATAAACTTAATTTAATACACTGTTGCCCGATTGCACCGTTTATATTTTAAGTGTCACTTAGTTAAGAAGGCCTTAAAGATAAGTCGCCCTTAAAGTCTACTCGGATTGCACCACCCAAAATATTTTGTAGCTTAGCTAAGGAACACTTAAGATTGTATTTCTAGGGTTTTTCTTGTGATCGCGTTAGCGACCAACTTCACACATATAAATTAGTGGTTGTTTTGGTTCTTCTAACCTCACAATGCCACCCCTTCGTTGGAATTTGAAAGTTGTGTTCCGGTAAGTTTATGATGAATTCCAGCACACAAAAAGACTGGCAGTAGCAATTTTGTACCCGAAGAAAAGGCGCTGTTCCTGTCTTTATTAGGGGAACATAAAGACGTTATAGAAAGTAAAATAACACAAATTGTCGCAATAAGTTAAGAAAAATTTTTATTACGCATTTACCAGGAGAATGAATTTTAATAGGGGTAGTTACCATCGAAAACGAGAAACTTCAAAAAACTTATTCTTGGCCAATCTAATACTTTCTTCATTCCTGGGCATTTTTATAAATTGTGGGTAAAGTGCTGCAAGCGCAACCCTTCCGGTTATCCTGCATGCAGTTGAAATGTGGACCCCAGCAAAAATCTGCCACACTCGACAAATGCTGTCCCGTCGCATAAAAAATCCCTACATATATAATCTATGGCATAAAATCGTAAGGACAGTAATAATTGGTTAATGGGCGACACACTGGATACTATTAAATATTGAATTATTAACAGTAGGGAAGACTTGGCGTTTTATTTCTACTTCGAGTAGATGGTACTTATACATATGTCACTTGGAAATTCTAACTGATTCTCTATTAATCTAAGAATTTCCAGCGTAGTTCCTGTAGTTAACCTAAACCTTCTGTAAAAATTGTCGTTGCTTAACGTGTCAAACTTCGCTGGTATATTTGGCCTTCATTATATTCCAAATCTTCAAAATCCATTATAAAATTACGAACTTCAAATGTCAACAATTCTGACAGTGACATTTGCAAACAGCGCATGCGTTGGAGCTTTTAAGGGTTACTTAAATTTTTAAGCGGACGGTTTCGAAGGCTTAAATTTAAGGAACACTTACGGTATTTAAGTGAGCAGTTGTGGGCGGTGCAATGCATTTCGCTATTAAAGTGCTCCTTAAATTTTAAGTGTCGACGGTGCAATCGGGCATGTATCATAATAATCAATGTCACAAACTTCTGAAAAGAAACAAAAATTAAAACTGATTACATTTATTTTTTAGAAAATAAAAACTAATTATAAGTCAAGTTTATTTGGTGGTTTTATAGACCTACCACTCCTAGATACTTTTTGAATTGGAAGATTCCTGTTTACTATCTTAGGTTCTAAGCTTACATTCTCATAATTAGGAACAACAATATTATTATAAGGAATAACATTTTCAATATCTGGTAGCACATTATTATAGCTATTAACATAATCTCTTGGTAATTCATAATTATTACATACATTATTGTTGGTCAAAATTTTATCATTATTAAATTTAACCTTAACTAAGTGTCTGCGATTTCTGGTTACTTTGTTACCTGTCTTAAATATTTGAAAAACATATGAGTCGTAAATTTTCAAAACCCGCTATTTGTTTTTCGGATGATTTTTCATGAAGGGCAAAAAACTATCATACTGTTAATTAACAATATTTCGTTAGTTTTTTTGGATAGTTTACTTATCACATAAATAACACACATTATGCACATAAAATTATTGACATAAATTTACGCATAAGTGAAAAAGCAAAATATAAAAAAAAGTGACATAGCGGGTTTTGACGCTAACTATGTAGTATAGCGGGTTTTGAAGTAAAATTGATATCAGTAAATCAATTAATTGTAACACAAATTTTTTTTATTAAAGTCAAACTAAAGCCTACAACACCGTTAAATGATTTTGACAATAATAAGAAAACAAATTGTTAGATAATAAAATCATTTTCTTCGATGAATTCACATGTTAAATCGCTTTTCTCTGTTGCTGTTTCTTCAATGCTTTGCTTCAAATTCTTGTAGAAATTAAGTTCCTGGTAATCCTTCCAGTTCAATCCAGTGTTTCATTAGTAATGTTTCAATGCTCTTTAATTTTTTTTCACCAACTGTTTTGCCTACTGCTACAATGGCTGGTTTTATAGAACTAGGAGTTTGAGTACCTTTTCTGTTAACGAATCGTGGAATACCAAGTTCATTATTATAATTTACTTCTCCTCGTATTGTAACACCAGTCTTAGTTTTTTTCAAAAAAAATCTTTTTGAAGGATTAAATTTGAAGTGCCATGCGCCAGGTGGTTTTAGATACTTTTTGCATTCTGCACGCCAATCATACACTCTTACAATTTCAGGATCAGCCAAATTCCAAACTGTTGCACTTTCTTCTATGTAGCCGACATACTCTTCAGGTTGAACAATAACTTCGTGTTTTCTTATTCGTTTTTCAATTTGCGCAAAAACCCTATCTGGAGGAATAAACGAATGTCCCACAACAGGGAAAATAATTTCAACTGATTTCACGTGTTTGTTATCTGAATAGAACCATTTCATAAGCATCGTGATAAGAGTAGTGTTCTTATTCTGTCCTCCACAGCCATCAGCAATAAGACGTACAGTATGGATATTTTCTGTATCTGTATTACATAACCGGTGGTAAACAGCACTCGAAATTTCATTACTACTTTTTTGAAACTGCGTTTCATTCCAGTAGTAACAATGAACATTCTCTTTGGCCAATATATCTTTAGAAGTTCCCACCACTATAGTAAAGTTATAAAAATTTAACTGTGATGAGAAATACGCGTGTGAATCTGGCAATCTTGGTAATGCCATATTCTTTTGACAGTCAAAAGACATTATTAAAGTTCCCTCTTCATTTGTTTTTAGTATCGTGAAAAATGCTGACGCCTTCAGTTTATGAATTTTTTTTGTATTATCAACTTTTGTTTTTCTTCTTCATTTGGTTCTCTCTTCAGTAATTCAGAATATTCTATACATTTTGAACACATATCTGATCTAGGACTCCCAAATCCGATATTATAGCTTGCTGTAAATATATTTCTAAAAAACGACTCCTTAACTTTCATTCTGATGTCATCGACAGATTCATTATACATTTTAAACATTTTTTTTATGTTTAATTCTGCAGGTAAATAAACACGTTCAACTGACTTTCCCCTGCAGTAATGGGGTTCCCTACATTTAAAAGATTCAATAAATGTTTCAATATTTTTCCTTTGATCAATACTTTTGTGGCTTTTATGATCGCCACCTCGTTTTTCTGTAGCGACTTGTCCATCTGAATGGAAATGTCTGGTAAGTACACCCTGAAGTCTGTCTTTTTTAATTCCAATTACATTTAGAAACGTTTGTCTGCATACAGGTACCAGCTCACCGTCGTTAGCCTTTCTAATAAAGTACTTAAAAGTCAAAGATTTTCTTGACTCGATCATCTGACGATTGGGTCGTTTAGGTCTATATACTGCACAAAATTTAATAATGAAGTTGTCTTGTGCAATTTTACAATTGAATTGAAAATAAGCTTTATGAAACATAAGAATATCTGACATTCTCGGAGTTTTGCATTGCATAGCCCCTTTGTGGTGGTTACACGTTGGATACAGTGGTAACTGAGATGCAGAATATCTATTAAAAGTAAAAACGAAACATCGTAAGTTAGGAGCAAAATCTCTGTAGCTGATTAAAAGTGCTTACCTTTTTGCCTTTTCTGTTACGTTGCCACTTTTCTGGTTGCCTTATCTTCTTCCTTGAACCGCCAGTCGGCGTTTTTTCTATATCTTTGTCGTAATCACTCATGTTGTAATAACATTAACAACTACAAACTAACTAGGTCCAAAATAAACACAACACGAGAATAATTATTACTCTTTATGGGAGTATAGCTGAGCAATGAGCATATCGTTATTGCATTAATGGTAGAGAGGGATTAGTCACGTGACTGAACAGATGAATCTCATTGGTGCAAGCGGTTATAGCGGGTTTTGATACTAACTTGTCAGGATTATAGCGGGTTTTGAAACATATCGCCATCTTTAAATGCGATTTTAAGCATTAAATAGAGGGTTTTGAACCAATTGGATCACAGAAATACATGCAGCGGAAAAAACTGAGCTAGGAACCATTGAAAAGTAAAAATCACTAAAAATGTTAGATAGCGGGTTTTGAAAATAGACGATTCATATGATCTTACATAACCTTTCCTAAAACCAAGTATTTTACCTTTTAACCACTTATCTTTTCCTTTCACAAAATTTTGAATCATTACGATATCCCCTATTTTTAACTTCTCTAAATTTTTTGCATTTTTATTGTAATATTCTACTGCCCTGTTCTGTCTTTTCTTAAATTCGATTTTTACCTGATTAAAATTTGTAAATTTTGGTTCCAGTAATTTTTTATTAATTGGTAAATGTGTTCTTAGTCGTCTATTAAATAATAATTGTGCTGGACTAGGTATATTACAGGAAATTGGTGTGTTCATTAAATCTAGTAATACCATGTTTATATCATTTCCGTCCATTTCTGCCTTCAAAATGGTTCTTTTTACTGTACCTATAGCATTTTCTACTTGACCATTTGACTGAGGAAAGTGGGGACTGGAAGTACGATGGGTGAAACCCCATTTTTTAGCAAATTCTGCAAATTCGTGAGAATTAAATGGTGGGCTATTATCAGAAATTACGATTTCTGGTATCCCATGCCTACAAAATATTTCTCTTAAAACTGAACTTACTCTAGCAAAATTGTTTGTAGGGATTTCTTTGACTTCTACAAATTTTGAAAAATAATCTACTGCTAATAAATATTTTGCATTGTTCGTATCAAAAATATCAACGCC
>JABXWE010005255.1:0-15247 GCA_014611495.1 Limonius californicus
CGATTACAGAATAGCCATACTTTGATCCCTGAGAGATACTGCGCATGCCTTACGGCCTTACGGTGCAAAAAATAATTCATGTTTTGCAACGATCCACGTTTATTACTTATCCGGATGTTAAGTTTTCTAAGAAAAACCCCTAATACCCACTAAATAAGAATAATAGAATGTTTTAATCCAACTACTTATCCCTTTCATAATACTTTAAGTAAATTCGGTTCTGCTGGAAATTTTATAGACAAGTACGTAAGTGTACCTATGACTAATCTAAAATGATTCTAGAAGAAACTTTTATATTTCCCAACTTTATTGCTATTTGGCTATGGATTAATTTGAACAAATACTGTAAGCATTTAACGGTCACCTTTTAGGTAAGAAAAGTTTATCACAATAGTTGGCTTAATGGCAGTTAAGAAGAATGTCATTTTACTAGTAAAATGTAACCGCATATTTTTGCTAACGAAGACCACCTGCGTTAGTCAACACGTCTGTTTTTCTGGTCCGTCAGTTCTTCTTACTCTGTCCTACTTATTGTTCAATGAATACTAGATAGAGTGCGAAGAGGAGACAGTTGTGTTTATACACTAAGCTGGGGTGTGACGTCCACTACACAAGCATATAATTCAAACATTTGTACAATAACAAAATGTTTGATTAATAACCTTAAATACGGCCTAACAGTAATATACTTATTAAAATATTTTGATATAATACAATGACGATTAGAATTATAGATAATTTTAAACAATATGGTGCTCCATGTTTACAGAATACTTGTATGGACAAATATCACCGAATCCGTATTATTATTCAAATACCATAATATCAGCTAACGATTTAAAAAATATCGTTTCCGCTATATTTTCTCAATTAACCTTACTTCAGATGTGAAAATTTCCGTGGATTAACTGTTAGATGACCTCAAGGGTAACTGGAGAGTTGTCCAAAGTTAGCGAAGGAAAATGTCAAAGGAATAACAAAAATTATCTTAGGAGATACCTTCAATAAACAAGTAATATGGTTTACTGTATTTTGGGTTAATAAATAACGTTTTTGATACTGTATTTGTTACTCATTTTAGTAAGAAATTACATCATTCAAAAAATGGGAAATATACAATAATTACATTACCTTTACGTTCATGTTGCCAATATTTTTTCTACTAATTACAACATTGAAGTAGATATTCGGTCAATAGCTAAATTGACTTGAGTAATTTAAAACCCAGTTGCAATATAGTTATTCACAACAGCATGTGCAACTATTATAACTAAATATAAGGATTATTTTTTCGCAAGCATTTGTCATCGTTATATTGACTTGTAAAACCTGTTACTGAGCATGTAACTGAAAATTAACTACTATAGGTCGCTTTAAAGATACGTAGCTATAAGTTGCACTTTGAGAGTTAGTTAAAAGTTAACCTTTTTGGTTGCGATAAAGTTAACTATTTAGAATAACTATTTCTCAACTTTAAGTTGAACGTAACGAATGCTGTAGTTTTGTAACCGCTGCGGATGTACAAAGGATGCCTATAAGTTACCCCGGGTAGGTCATCTTTCCAGGTTAAGAAATGATCAGGTTTTGGACAGTCAAGGTTAACTTTGGTTATGTGGGTAGTTAGCGTTTTTCTTTATGTTTTTATTTAATCTATTTATCTTGTTGAATTTATTGTTATGTCAACATATTTTTATGCTATATTGGTTTTCTCTGTGCTTGATTTCTTTAAATTATAAGAAATAAGTATTGTAAATTTACATATTGCAAAACTGTATCTTATTTACTAGTAAATAGGTTCGTTGTAGTATCTTAATACATTCAACGTAACTGCTTTAATTTTCACTTATTTAAATAATGTAAAGTTTACTAAGGTACGTATGGAATACGTACAGGCATAATGTGTATATCCCACCTACCTAATATAAGATAAAGTAATCACCCTGTATATGTGATATTTCCGAACTATCTGTATTTCGAAACTAAAAGAACTGAAAATCTTCTTTGGTGTGAAAGGTAGTCGTTATTCTTATAACTAGGATGTTATAGTAGAGCTTCAAAACTAAAACCGCTACATTTTTTACCGTTTCGATTTTAAGACCTATTTACTCGAACACCGTTAATCCTGTTGACTTTAAAATTACGATATTTAAACGTTATAACTATAGTGCGTAAATTTAGTTTCAAAACGCGTTGCTCTCAATTTTTTTGAGTATATAATATAAATATTATTCAGAAAATACAATTCCTTGAATTACATTTTACAATGTAATAGCGGAGTAGAAGATCTAAAGAATTACTTTTCAGTTATTAATGAACCTCGTCTCTGTAGCCTTCCAAGAATTTCCCATTTAATATCTTGTCGCTTAAAAATCGTTTAGCCAATTAACATAAACTGGAAGTGCTTCACGAAGAACCCCTTATGCATTTAAACCACCCTATAAAATTTAAGAATATAGCAATTGTACAAAGTGTGTTTTTCAAATATATAAAAATATATTTTTACGATTCTTAATATTTTCATAAAGTTGCGACTTGCAAGACTACGAAACTGTTACTAATGGCAACTTATTGATAAGGACATCTTTTGAACAGATTTCTATTGAAATTGATTATTTCCTCATATTAAATGTCCGTTTCAGGGACTTCTGTTAGCATGAAAAATATTTATCAGGCATTGTTTAGAAATTACATCTTTAACACAGTTTTGATTATCAAAGAAATAAATTTATAATATGGTATGGAGGAAGACGATAACCTTATCTTGGGCAGCCTATATTTCATATTTGATAATACTAGTACTAAGTATTACCAAAAATAAAATTTTCAGTTACATCAATTATAATAAACAGTATTGCAGTTGATTTTGTTTCAAGCATTTGTTAGATCTATGCATATTGATAAATAAAGTTCCCACATTACCAAAATTACCAAAATGACAGCAAAAAGCTGACCTCTCAAGAATGGCAGGTGGCCATTCGTCGACCAAAAGTTAACCAGTCTTTCAAGTAGTTTTGAGATTATTGACAGCAGACTTATGGGTCTGTATGAAGAGATATCTGTTGGTTCCTTTCCTGGTTTACCTATCATTATTATTTGCGCCGTTTTAAGACATTTTGGCCAGTATCCAAGTCGTAGAATAGCATTGTAAATGTAGGTCAGCATTACTAACCCCTTTCTAGGTAATTCCTTCATCATTTTTGCCGTTACTAGATCTATTCCAGGTGACTTCTTTGGGTTTAGAAATTTAATTTCTTTAGCGATTTCTTTTGGTGTCAGCGCTTTGATAGGTGTGTGTATTATAGGCGGAATAGAGATACTTTGTTCTACTTCTTGGTCTACATTGTTGTCTATCGGTTGAAAAACTGAAACCAAGTGTTCTGCGAATAGGTTAGCTTTCTCAGTATCACTTTTTGCCCATGGCTCATTAATACTTTTTCTTATTGGTGGAGCAGGAGTTTTAGGTTTTCTTAAATTTTTAATTGGCTTCCAAATGGAGTTATCAGTTCTGCTTAGTTTACATATATATTGCTCAAACTCCTGGTTTCGTACTTCTTTGAGCTTGTTTTTTAGCCTTCTACTCATTTGGTTATAGACCTGTCTGTCGGCTGGTGTGTGGGTGCGTTGCCACTTTGATCTGGCACGTCTTTTTCCTGCTACGGCTTTTTTAATTTCTAATGGTATATCCCTGGTTATTTTTCTTGGGTGAAGTACTGGTGAAGACTGTAGTGCAGCTTGTTGTACTTGGTTTACAAATATTTCAGTAGTTGTATCTATTTCCTGTATCTCTTTGAGTCGGATTTTTAGATCTATGTTGTCATTTAATATGCTACGAAAAGTATTCCAATTTGTTAGTGTATTGTGTAGTCTAGGTGAAGGTTTCTTGTATATTACAGATGTTCCTATTGTTGCTATAATTGGCGAATGATCGGATGACAATTCGTAGCTATTTATAATGTGGGTGTATGTTGAACTGATTCCATTTGTAACATAAAAGTCTAACAAATCAGGAACTTTTTGTGGATCAGTTGGCCAGTATGTCGGTGTGCCTGTTGATAGGAATGAATATCTATGTTCTTCTATTGTTTTTAGCAGTTCTTTACCGTTAGTTGTTATTAGACGTGAGCCCCACCTGGTATGTTTGCTGTTATAGTCACCGCCAGCTAGAAATTTATTGCCTAATGTTTGAAAGTATTCTTCAAAATCATTCTTTTTTATATTGTGACGAGGTGGGCAATAGTTAGCTGCAATTGTTAGTTCATATGGTAGAGTTGATACCTTTATTGCAGTGGATTGTAGACGATTTTTTTGATATTTCGGAAGTTCGTAGTGTTGGATTGAATTTTTAATAAGAACTGCTGTGCCGCCATGCGCGGTACCATCAGGATGATTGGTATTATATGTTACATAATTTGGTATTTTAAAATATGTTCGTTCTGTAAAATGCGTTTCACTGACTAATAGTATATCTATGTGATTGTTTATTAAAAAGCTTTTGACTTCTTCTTTGTGCTGTACAAGACCATTGGCGTTCCACAGTGCTATTCGTAAGAACTTAGCCATTAATGAACTAGTTTGCTAATTAGTGTTGTTAGCATATTAAGTACCATGCTGTTCTGTTGAATTAGTTGATTAAACTGGCTTCAAATTCATTAAGAAATTGTGCCATCATGTTGTTTGATGATTCCGGTGTATTAGTATTATTTGGTTGATTATTGTTGACTATACTGCTGTATATTCTATTTTGATTTTGATAACTGCCCTGGTAGAGGTTTGGTCTGATGTGTACATTATTTGATGTTGTTGGTTTTGTAGCAATAATCTTATTTTGTAACTGATTTCCTTGGGTTAACTTGTGGTAATATTCACATCCTTTATAATTGGCTGGATGGGCTCCTCCACACAATGCACAAGTGGCTGGCGTCTCTCTAGATTTTTTACAGCTTGCAGTACTGTGCGATCCTCCACATTTTACGCACACATAAGGTCTATTACAATAAGACTTTGAGTGTCCGTATAGTTGACAACGAATTGAAACATGAAATAGAAATAAACGTGGGAATAAGGCAAGAAGACAATCTGAGCCCCCTGCTATTTTATGTAATTATGGACAAAATAATAGAAGAAGTGAAATCGGTAAAAGAAAGATATGCACTAGGAAATGAAACCATCAAAATATTAGGATATGCAGACGATGTAGTGCTAATAGCACAGTTGGAGGACGGATTACAAAGGATTATAAGTTTACACAAACCGAAGATAGATTTAATATGATGATAAACGCCGACAAAACAAAGTGCCTAACAGTTTCCAAAGAAGCATTCAGGTGTAAATTTGAAACCAGTGGGAAAATAATAGAACAAATATTGAAATACCCATACCTTGGAGTATTAATAACCAGCTACGGAGATATAGTGGAAGAAGTCAAAATACAAACACATAAAGCGGCAGCAATATCAGGGGCTCTTAGAGATGTGTTCTAGAAATATAAAGATTTAACTAGTGAAACAAAAACAAGGATATACAAAGCTTGCGCAAGACCAATAATGGCTTACAGCATAGAAACACGCACACACACTAAGAAAACCAAACAATTATTACGAACAAACGAAATGAAAGTACTACGAACAATAACGAGAAAAAGTTTTGCAGATAGGGTAAACTCCTCCAGTAACATTTAAGGGCACTCCACTACCGGTTAAAACAGAAACTAAGTACGTTGGGCTCCACCTTGACAGGCTGCTAACCTGTACCCCATCTAAGACCAAAAAGGAAACAAATTGAATTAAAAATCTACTGGCTACTAGGACCTAAATCTAAGCTCTCAACTGAAAATAAAGTACTGCTCTATAAAACAATCCTCATGTCCATATGGAAGTATGTAATCCACCTTGGGGATGCGCCAAAAAAAAAACAATATAAATATCATATAACGAGCACAATCCAAGATTCTCCGAGCCCTTGTAAATGCACCTTGGTTTGTCAGCAACCGAACTCTAGACGATGATCTGAACATACCGTTCGTGACGGATGAGAAATCTGCGTCATCCTACTTTGCAAGACTACCTGACCACGAAAGCAATTTCATCCTACATCTCATGGACTCGCTACCAACACGAAGGTTGAATAAACAATGGCTCATTGATTTAAATTGACGAGAAATGCAATTCCAGCCATCCCAATAAATCCCAACATGCCACTACAGTTAACAAATTTACTTAACACTTTTTTGTATCTACTAGAGTAGATTGTAAATTAGCGGTCTTATCAACAAAAAACAATGGGGTAAAAAACAATATAATACGAGATCAATGCAATGTGGAAGATACAGTAAGACGGGGAAGGAGAAGAAGAAGAAAGTGGCATAAACACGTACAAAAGATTTCAGAAAACAGGCTTATAAAGATGTGTATAAATACTAGACCACAAGGAACACGATCAAGGGGACGACAACCAAAAAGGTGGAAATGCATTTGGACGTTCGCATCACAAGAGGCTTGAAAACGATTTAGAACAGGTCAATGACCTATAAAGAAGAGGAAGTAAGTAAGTATTAATATACATTTTTACACTACAGGGTCCTCTCATGTAATTGTATGAACATGAAATAAACCACTGTAAAATATAGTACCAAATGCTTCTCCTACTGAATAAACTGGAACTTCCATTAGATTCGTGACTTGCTCTTTGATAATAAATACATTTTGTAATAGTTAGTGTTTATCATTATTATTCCTATAGGGTGTGGTTTAAGCCCGCCGGACTGAAACTCATCGGTTTACTGTACTCCTTACGTATTCTCTCCATCAACTCCACGTTTCTACAAAGTTGAGCGTAATATTGGTGGGAGCTTTCTTTATATTTTGGGTTCCGTGTAATGCATCCCGTAGTGACAGTATCACTTAGCCCACAGCGTTGGACAGTCTTATAAAATGTATACTGATGTTTGATCTTCTTCCCTGCACTACCTGCAGGGGGGTTTCTACTACTTCGATGTTTTTTAGGTGCTTATTGAGGCAACAATCTCCCGTCATTAGTCCAATTTATATTCTTATTTGTTTCCTGCTCAGTTGCAGAAACTCTTTCGATTTACCTCCGGAAGGCTAGATTACCTCAGCCCAGGAATTTTTATTTTTTTATTATGAAGCTTTCACAGGCCTTAGAGGCCCATCGCTTTTGGTGTGAGACAAGGCTAAGCTAGTTTGTGCAATGCACAACAGGGCCCGACTCTACGGGTTACTGTGTTGGTGCGGAACCGTGCTTAATCTGCTGGTGTGCGGTGTATTTTTGTGTATATGATCATGCTACTCCTCTAGTGCGATCGTTACACGAGGAGTGCCATTGATTTGATCCCCAATGGCAAATGGAAATCGCGACCCAGTACCGATCACCCAGGGAATTAGAGACAAATTTCAGATCTGTGGGTGATTCGAACCGGGAAGCGTTTGGACTATTACATCCAATGCTTGGCTCTTCTACCACTGAGCCATCCTCGCCCTCCAGGAATCTCTTCCCAGAATTTAATATGTCTGCCCCCCTTGCGGTGTGATATGCTATCCCACAAGAGGGCTCTGAGTCGACCAATGATGCTTTAGCATCCTTCTACGGCTAGGCTGTCAGTCTTTTCGTTACCTTCAAACTCCTTGCATCCATTCCAGGATTATCCTGTTTGTTCTGCCAGTTTCACTAGCATTTCGAGGCATTCCTTAGCTAACCTGGAGCGTACTATCACGCTCTGTCAAGCAGCATGACTGTCAGACATGATATATATATATGACTGTTTTATGTTGATAACCTCCATTTATCCACATGATGTTATGGCTATGGTTTGAGCTTGGAAATCAGTAGAGAATGATCCCTGGTTAATAACAGCCTTCTCCTGTTTCTAGATTCAAATATCCCTGTTAATAGGAATAGTTCCTGATCCGTCTCTATACCAAATGGTCTCCCTTGCGGTTTTTTAGCTCGTTTTTCTGCTCTCCGCCCTTTTTAAATAGTAACAACCTTAAAGGTTTCCGGAAGTCGAAGGCATCGACGATTCTGTCTGAATGCATTCTTAAGATGTTAATTTCATTGATTGTTCTGAATATTTTGGTATGGATTCCTCTTTTAGGAAAGATCCTGTCACATCCAATAACTTTTGCCCTGCACCCCGCACCAAAACGTGTGATTCCACCCCGAGATGTGGTGGAGGGAGATATTACAGCGTTTCCATTGATGCAGTGGACGTTGTAATCATGGCCCCTGTGATAGCCACATGCCAGTCTTTGGACCCTGTTCAATATGTTTTTCACTCCTTTATTCCTGGTTTGATGTAACTAGATCAAGGAGGCGTGCGACAAAGAACCACTCTTGGTTTCAGTCCCCACGTTTTCCCTATCATTCTCCCGCAGGCCAATAGTGCCATTATTTACAGTACTTTTCAAATAAAGGTCAATCGGGTGTCGAGAGCGATTCCCAAATATTTTCTTTGCAATTCTTGCCTACACAATAGTTAGAGTTAAAACAGTCAGAACGCAGCAAACACGGATGTTAATACAAATATTAAAGGCCTGTAACTAATGTAGTCGGTCTATTCACTGTCCAAAAAATTTACATCAGACATCAATACTGTCAATATCATTTTAGTTCCCTACATATTCAGGGACTGTAACATAATATTTTCATTAAGTGATCGTCTTTTAGAAACAATCACACATAATAGAAGCTTGCATTTTGTGTAAATATTTAAAACATGAATGTACGGCTAATTAATCAATGGCTACAAGGATCACAGAAGTTGATAAACTTCCTTCTTCTTTGTTGGTGTACTGGTCATTCCACATCAAGTCAACTTATGTTTGAACGTTAACATCACCGATTTTAATGAAATTAACGGATAAGTGTCAATATATGGAGACATGTAAAAGTACAAATTTGTCGAAAATCGGTGTAAGTCATTTTGACAAAAAAATTGTGTGTTTGCCGACTATAACCCTTCATAATTGTGGAAAATTTTATCGTGGGATCTCAATCTGACTTTGAAAATTGGCTCCTTCAATTAATAATTTCGTAATTTGGCATAATTTTAGGCATCACAAGAAAGAACTATTTACAAACACAACTAAAATAAACGAAAACAACTGTTCAGGCATACCTACATTAATAATAACTAATAAGAAGAAAAATAACTACACTGCTCAACAAAATTAGGGGAACACTTTTTTGAGCGTCTATAAGATTTCCAGCAAATGATGAAAGCAGGATTTTTTCTTGTTATATTATTCTCTAGACCTTTATTACAAAGTGCAAAAAGAATTATGGTGATTCGTTTGCTTGTTTTCATCGTAGACGCCAAAATGTAAAGATAGTCTCAAAACAAAATGGTTTTTGACCACAAAGCAAACATCTGAAACTGATCAAATTAGTCACTGGACACAGTAAAACCGTCAGTTTTGACTTTTTCAATGCTTTTGAGTCCAAAATGCGTTATTTAAGTGAAATTGATCGCGAGGGCTGTTGCTTTGCTTGAAGATGGTCGATCTATACGATATGTAGCAAACCAGCTCCAATCGACTCCATTTGTTATCTGCAGAGCTTGGCATATGTACCAAGAAACGGGTAGATATTCCAGGAGAATTGGACAAGGCCGTGAAAGAAAAACTACCCCTCGGGACGACCGGTATATTGTTAATTCTTCTCTTCGCCGACGAACTGCTATTGCTTGTGAGCTACAAAATCTACTCCGAAATGCCACCTGGTGACAATTTCCGATCAGACGGTTAGAAGACGACTCAAAGAAGTCAATATGACTTCTCGCAGGCCTGTGCGAGTTCCTCGCTTGAGCAGGAATCACACAGTTAGCCGTCCAAACTTTGCCCGCGTACATGTGCAATGGCAACTTCGACATTGGACGTCTGTGCTTTTTACAGACGAGTCGCAGTTTTGTCTAACTCGTTGCGATGGTCGTATACGAGTGTACAGACGCCCTGGAGAGCGATACACTGTCGCGTGTATACAGGAACTGGACTGATTCGGAGCTGGATCGGTCTGGTGTGGGGTGGCATTAGTATAGACGATCGCACAGACTTGGTTGTCGTTCCTCAACGTCTCATCGTACAAATTTATGTTGAGACGATTCTTCAAGAGCATGTTGTCCCATTTGCGAACAATTTTGGCGATGGCTTCATCCTACAACAGGATAATTGTAGAGTTCATACCGCTAATTTAACAACAAACGTCCTCCAGGAACAAGAAATCCAGGTGATGGGGTGGCCAGCCATGAGTCCAGACTTAAATGCCATCGAACACGTTTGGGATTTACTCGGCAGGCGCATTAGGAAGCGTCCTGCTGCATCTCAGACTCTTCAAAGTTGTCTGAGGTCCTTATGGAAGAATGGCGAAATCTACCACAAGACATGTTAAGACGTCTTATTCGCAGCATGCCTCGACGTTGCTAGGCTGTTATTGAAGTTAATGGAGAGCACACGCGCTACTAAAGCTTGGTATTCGGCCGTTAAGAGAATTTCCATTACATTTTAAATGATAAAACACATTTCGATTTTGGTAGTCTTCTCAATAGTTTGGTGTTACTCAAAGAAAACCGTTTAATTAGAGCATATTTGATTTTTGTATCTTGTTAAGCAATGCTGAAAGAACAATATACTAAAGTTGATACTTGCATCAGTCTTTAATTTGAATAATTATGCACTGCTAAAGAAGTGTTCCCCTAATGTTGTTGAGCAGTGTATTTCTAGAGATTTATTTAATAATTCGTGTAACTAGTATTTACGAATAGTATTTACGAATATTTATAGTAACAATATAAACTAATCAATTAGAAATGTAGAAATTTTTATTCTAAGATCTCAATGAAAACAATTGCTGCGGGGGCGTAACTGAAATTGCGAGTTCCGTTTAAAACAAAAGAAAAACGTAGTTCGGCTACTTTACACCCAATACTAAGGTGCGTATTTCAAAAACAAAGAAAAGTTGGAACTTGTAAGTATTGTTTTTTAGAATGTTTGAAATATTAACACTGTGGGCGCCGTACATTTATTTTAAAAATATCTTATTTGGTGTCTTTCATAAAATTTTCTTATACCCAATTAAAAGAAAATTGTTACTTCACGAACAGCCCAGTATAAACAGTAATACCATTTTTATATGTCTTTATGAGCAAGAATTTGGATGATAGCGTATAAAAAGGATTCTATGAACAAACAGAACATGAAAGAACAGAACACGTATTAACAAAACATGAAAATAGAGAACAGCGAAGAAAGAGGACACGGAAAATACAGAAAAATGGAAAAAGAGAACAACGCAAAAACAGAACAGAGAAAAAGAGAACACTGAGATAAAAGAACGTTGACAAAACAGAACTCTGAGGAATGAGAACAGAAAAATTAGAACAAAAAAAATTAAATTAAATTGGAAATGCTAATCGTAAGAAAGCTTAAAGACGTGATTTCATATTTCTATCCTTCTCTAGTCCTTTCCTTTGTAATTTTTATGAGAAACTTACTGATTATTATTATTATTTATTTAACTTTCTACACTTTTTTCTTCAATTTGTTTTGATTGTTTATTTACTTAGTTGATATTGTTTTATTTTTGTTGCTCTTTCTACCTATGTAATGTATTACTGTATTTATACTTTTTGTTTGTACTTCTCGTGTCTTACTCGCCAACTTACGGTGATTTAATATATGTATTATAATTTGCTAAATGTTTTTTTATATTTTATATTATGTATACCTATATATTTATTAATTACAGTGATGACATTTAGGTTTATGTTTTAATTTTTCCCGTTGTTCTCATTGTTCAGAGTTCTGTTTTGTCAAGGTTCTTTTATTTCAGTGTTCTCTTTTTTCTCTGTCCTGTATTTTCAGTGTTCTCTTCTGTTGCTGTTCTCTGTTTTCATGTTCGATTAATTCGTGTTCTGTTTTTCATGTTTTATTTTTTATGTTGTCTTCTGCCCGATCACCATAAAAAGGACGAAGGAAGATTCTCATGTCAGGCGTATAGGTACAAACCAGAGAAAGAAGAGACCTGGGACGCCCTCGGAGATAATGGACGCCGCAACAGACAATTATGCCTAATCCACGACAGGACGACCGCGACGTATAAAAGAAATTATATGATGGTTTGAATGGGACAAGTTTTCAAAGAGCATATGAAAACCAAATTACCACTCCAAACGATTTGTTCAAATAATGCCAAAAAACCTTAGGGATGTTCATTTTTTAAATATTACTAACACAGAGTATGAAGAAAAAAATACTACTTATTACAGAAATGATTTAATGGAGCAGCACAAATAAAAGGTACGCAGCAGTACCATTGCTTTATTCCACATTCCAGAACGCAAATGAAATCTAAATTATTTTCATTTTTAGAAGAGGAAATATTCTTAACAACATTGCTACCATCTATCCTAAATAATGGATCCAAAAAATGTACCCGTAATACAAAACTTAACAGTGGTCAATTGGAACGCCAATGGACTAAAAAATCAACGCTCAATCTTCATTGAATTTCTTGCGCGACATGGTATTGATATTGCCTGTATAACTGAGACGCACTTAACAAACACTGAACCCCTCAGAATTCCTGGATATCATGTACATAGAAATGATAGAGATGCAGAAATTGCCTCTGGTGGGGTAGCTATAATAATAAGAAAGAAATGAAAACACCACTTAATAGACCTTCCTGATACAGAACACATTGAGGCTATCGCTATAAAAGTCCCAATGAAAACCAACAACTTGATAACCTTAATCAGTGCCTATAAACAACCAAATAAACGGATGCTGGATCATGATATCGGTAATCTATTCAATAGCGACGAGCCAACGTTATTGCTCGGAGATTTAAACGCAAAGAATACAATATGGGGATGCCGTGCTAATAACCCAGCTGGAATAAAATTACACAATATCATGACTGACCATGGTATAACAATATCAGCACCGAGTGAGTACACCTATTATTCTTATAGGATGGACCATCAACCAGATATATTAGATGTGGCCCTACATAGGAATCTCAGAGAATCCATTAAGCAAACGGTAATAACTGAATTAGATTCAGATCATCTACCCGTAATTATAACTACTCAAGATACTCCGAAGATAATACAACCAACCCCGAAAATAGCTGAGGGAAAAACTGACTGGACGGCATTCCAAACAACGCTTAATCAAAAACTGAATTGGCCTGGACCTTTGAATGAACCCCAAAACATAGATGAAGCAGTAAGACAATACACAGCCGCTGTACAAGAAAGCGTCAAAGAAACAACTACACCATGGAGACGAAGGAATATTGCTTCACACAATAGAACTCCAGATAATATACTGGAAATGATTAAAACAAAAAATAAAACAAGAAGGGAGTGGCAAAGATTGAGACTCCCTTATCTCAAAACTTTATATAATCGCCTAAACCATATAATTAAGCTGGAATTAGATAAAATAAGAATACAAAGATACAATAGTTATCTTGAGGAGATCCACCCCTCAGATCCCAACTTGTGGAGGGCTACCAAACGTCTATTGAGACAGCCAAACGTTGTATATCCACTAAAATCGAACAACGTAAGCTTTAGCACGGAAGAGGAAAGAGCAGAATTACTAGCAACACATATGGAACAGGTATTCACCCCTAATATGGAAGATAACGATGACCTCCACATAAACGAAGTAACAAATAGAGTCGCTTATCTGCAAGCACAAACTGCAGAGGAAATAATTCCAGTTACCGTCCCAGAACTCAAGAGCTATATAAAATGCCTCCCAAAGCGTAAGTCTCCAGGTCCTGACTTAATAACAAATGAAATTTTAAAACAGTTAACAAAAAAGGCAATGGCTTATTTAGCGACAATTTTTAATGCCTCTATGAGATTAGGATACTTTCCTGCTAACTGGAGAACAGCCGATATACTCCCTATTTATAAAACAGGGAAAAATAAGCACGACCCTGACAGCTATAGACCAATAAGCTTACTATCAACACTAGCTAAACTTCTTGAGAAGACAATCCTCTCCCGGCTCCAAGAAGATATATTTGAAAAAGACGTGATTCCCCCCCATCAATTTGGATTCCGACAATCTCATTCAACAGCGCATCAACTGTTACGAATTACCGAGACAATAGAGAAGGGGTTTGAAGATAAGAAGTATACTGCTATCATGTTCATGGACCTGGAAAGAGCCTTTGATAAGGTCTGGCAAGAAGGGCTCTTATATAAACTGATTGAATTAAATATACCAACCTACTTAACAAAGATACTAAGCTCTTTCCTAAGAAATAGAACATTCCGGATAAGAATTCAAGCAACCTTTTCCAGCACTAAGTCTATTAAAGCTGGGGTACCTCAAGGAAGCTTACTGGGACCAACCCTGTTCAACATATATGTACATGACCTCCCCTCTGTAATTAACACAATCCCGGCCATGTATGCTGATGATACGGCCATAATATCTCAGAGTGATTCACCTCAAAACGCTATAGAACAACTACAAAGTGCCATAACCGTGACGAGCAAATGGTTTCATAAATGGAGAATCAAAATTAATCCACAAAAATGCCAAGCAAAAATGTTCACCTTGAAACGTTATACTATTCTTCCAATAATTAAAATAGATAACTATGACATTTGTTGGAACCCCAAAGACTCGGCAATAAAATATCTGGGTGTTTATTTGGATTCGAGACTAAGCTGGGGATTCCATATAAATAAAAAACTGAATGAGTGCCACTCTAGACTAGCAATTCTATACCCACTAATTAATCGACAATCTTTCCTTCGAGCTGAGTGTGCTGTACTTCTTTATAAAACAATACTCCGCCCAATTCTAACTTATGCATGCCCAGTATGGTCAAATACATCCAAGACTTCACTCAAGAAACTCCAGACTATGCAAAATAAAGTGTTAAGACTCGCGATCAAGTGTCCGTGGTTCGTGCGTAATACACAAATACATAACGAATTGCAGATCCCACCAATAGCTGACTTCATCAAGAAGCTCACCACAAAGTTTTTTGAAAACATAGTTCACTGTGAAAGTGCTACAAAACTAAATCTTGGTCAAAAAGGGATACATACCCGCTTGAAGCGTAAGCTTCCACAAGACTTGATTTAAATTAATTAATTAACCTAAATTATATTCGGTAACATATATTAAGACTGAGGTGTGAATAATTCACATAACCCTTGCTCTACTCCTATGTTATGTAGTTATGGTTATTGTAACAAAGC
>JABXWE010005257.1:0-12743 GCA_014611495.1 Limonius californicus
TAACTTCCGCTTCCGGTTTCGGATTTTTTTGAAAAGCTTATTTTTTCGATGAATTTTCGATACACCCCCGCATTCCAAAGCGCATCAAAATCGGAGCAATACTTTCGGCTGTAGGAGCGTCACATACGTACGTACATACGTACGTACATATCCACCCACAGACAGACATTTTTTAAAAACCACTTTTTTGGGTTCCTAGAGACCCAAAACGGATATATCCGTTAAAATCTCGATTTCGAAAATTTTCATGATTTCAATACTTACCCTATACCTATAAGGTATGGGAAAGTAAAAGCTAATTTTGATCAGTTATTATTTTATGTATTGTATTGTCTTCTAAGGTATTACATATTTGATAATTCAACTTCCCATAAAATTAACATACACCGTGAGACATACCTACAAAACGGTTGTGTAATTATAGTTGCATATTTTCTTTTATCTATTAAAGTATTTTCTGGGCGAACGTGCAGAAGATAGGTCGAACGTAATCAAGCGATACTAATTGTAGGGTTTTATTCCTGCAGTGCGAGAAGATATGTTCCTGCATATAAAGTGTAGCACCCCCGAGCCGCGGCGGCGCGCGTTATTTGATGGCGCACATCCGACCTGTGGATGAAATTGCCAATAAAACACATCCAATAGGTATAAAGTGGTGAGGTTCGACAATAGAGGCGCGCGTTGTGTTTAAACGGCCTTCCTGCTTCAATCTGCGACGAGCAAATAGGATTTAGAATATCCTTTGATTACCGTTTACACGGAGTCGTGTTTTGAATAATAAATTAGCTTTTTATTTTTATCTCCGAAGCACGATTCTTGAAAATATTCAATTGTGCCCGCCAAGGCTCGCATAAATTTAGCGTTTTCAAGGTTGCAGATGGATCCTCCGATGGGGATGGATGGAGTGACAAGGTGGCTGTGTGCGATATAATGATGGGCTTCGAAGTTAGTGCGTGTCATGTTTGACACGCCCGCTCCGATCACGACTACGAAAAACACGGATAATCACGCGTCACGGGGCATAGAATACACCTACTTCTAATTTTGCCATCCCGTTCGTGTTCCTTTTACTATTAGGTAATAAATACCATCGGTGCAGTATGCCGGTTGACAGATTTGCTGACTACAACCCAGTTAACGAGTCAGCAACCTCCCTCATTACTACTCAGGGTTAATTCTAACTCTTGTCGGAGCTGCGCCGGTGACAGCTAAGTCTGTCCGCATTGCAGCGTTCAGCAGTACAAATCCATCTCAATATTGTAAGAATTTTCAGATATAATCGCGCATCTGAAGCATGAAAAAATCGTGTGAAACGAAGCGCCCCTGCACCACTTACAGCTATTGTTTTCGAAGAAATTGGATTGTTCGTAGGGGACTGCTCGCCCTCGCCAATTACCTAGATTGCTTTCCTGTACACATCAAACTTGAGCATCTCACTTGTTACTCTCCCGTCAAAATACTCTGCCGTATAAATTATGCACGTTATGCCGGTGCCGGAGATGCTCGAGTTCGAGCAGCTGCTGGAGTCGCGTTCGCAAACAAATATCATAAACGAAAATGTTCCCTAGACATGAAAGGTGAAACTCGATATGGGACGAATGTGGCTCCGCTAATCCAGGGATAATAGTCCCTCTATTCGGTAACCAACGTCACCTTTTCGTCCTCCACCCTGAATCCTTTCTACCTTCAATCACACCTTTTGTAGGTCTCTCCCACAACTTTGGCTTCGGAAATATGATATTTTTTGTTTTACCGTATTGCATTCACTCCTGTATACTAATTGCATCTCTTGTTTCAGCATCCGTACCCTTCGGAAGACCAGAAAAAGCAACTAGCACAGGATACGGGGTTAACGATATTACAAGTAAATAACTGGTAAGTAAAACTGTTCCAGTACTTGTTAGCGAATTCCGAAATCGACCCGCAACAAGCCTTTTCCTAATTTTAGGCTACAGCACTGCATGCAGTATGCATTCCCAACTATAATTTACACCCTGTAATTTGTGGCAGATTTCGTTGTGTACGGAATGCGTTGCTTAATTGCGCGCCGCTGATGTTTTAAATTATGTTTGCAATAATTCGCCCAGTTCGAAACATTTCCGCTGTTAAAATGCACGTTCATTTACCGGGGCGAGTGCTGTGAGTGATGTGATTATTTTGCACATCGCTATGTGATACATATCGATTCGTTGTAAAGCGCAACTAAATGGAAAGGAAGGCGCATCAAGCGTTCTATCTGTACGGAATCATCATACTTGCATTTGATACAGGATGTTGAACAACTTCAATGCATTTCAACAATGTTGCATTTTCGACTTGAATTTTTAATTAGACATTTGCTTTGCATTATATGCTCCTTGAAAGTTGAGGAGATATGTTATTGGACTTACAGCTGCTTCTCATGCTAAAAGGGATAATTTGATTATTGTGCATTTTGAAACTTTACTAACAAGATTTCAGTAGTTCCGGGAGCAAAACTAAAAGGTATTTGGTATATTTTTACATGAGACCGGATTTAAATTCAAGTTTGCAAACTCCGATTTTCAACTTGATTTTTCAAAAATAATATTTATGGCTGGGACATATACATGTTTTACTACTTTTATGAACACCTAGAGAACGATTGTTATGATTTGTAATAAGGGTGCTTGTCCACACATATTATTTACCTGTCACAATCGGTGGTTTAATTCCGTTTTTGTAGATTCCTGAAACAACAAAATGTATTTGTTGCTAGCATTAATCAGCATATAGTTATAAAACATCCGTTTGCTGTATGGTTTCAACCACTCACATTGTTGAAGAGTATACTGTACTACACTAATAATAACTACCAGTTCATACAAACAGTAGAAACTCCATATCATTGCAGAAACGGCACATTTACCGCAATAACTACCAGATGGTAATTTTGGTTTCAGTAGTAATTTTCAGAAAAATTATTTTGTAAATGTTTCTTGCTCTTCCATAAAACACTTTCGTTGGGCGGATATCGAGTCACAGTATTGTATTCTGCCTATTAAACCATATTAATTTTGTTTTCGGACATCTACATTGTTATACTGAATAATAATTCCATAAATTAAGTAAATTAGGTTATTTCGATATGTCTGGTATTTAAATCGTCAATGTAAATAAGTTAAAAAGGCGGTAATGAGACGATCGACAACAAACAGTAAATCAACATACCTGCAATAACGCGTGTTTTTCTCATTTTAAAGTAAAGTACAAAATTTTATGTAGCTGTTAGTAGTTTCAGTTATTGCAACATTTCCAAGGATTTGGAATCTATCGAAATCGAACAAATACTTCTACAAAAAATATAAACAGAATGTTGGAACAGACTTTGTTGTTATTTTTGGCGGTCAATGTATATTGAGAAATTTAGAGATACCACATGCGCCGAAAAAAAAACGATATTTCCTTTTTTTAATTGGACGTTTTTCAATTATTCACCTATTTTAATAGGTTTCAACTGATATGATAGCTAAACCAATATGCTTCCATCTTCTATAATATAATTTCGGTCTAAACACATTAAAAGGGATTGGATAATTTAGAATGAGTAGCAAAAGCAAATGTCCAGTTATTTCATTTACTTTAAACTATTAACAGTTTAATGTTTAGCTGTTGCAAATATGGTGTTATCCAGTGAAGATACTTCCATTATCCAAATATTAACTGAAGGGTTTCTGAAATTCTGAACCGATTTCTAGTTTATGGAAAGATTATACAAAAGAGAATCCCAACCAACACCTACATATGTTGATTTTAAATTTGAGTAACTGTAGATGTTGATTATCATATATGATGTAGCTATATCATGTAAGTTTAAATGTATTAAAATCGGTAATTAATTAAAATTAAAAAAGGTTATTACAATTTATTTAAATATAAAGTAATCAAAAAGACAGTCAAACATAGAAACTTTTTTCTTATGATTCAAATTTTGTGAATGCAGGAAGTATTTAATACAAAGGAATAAATTGATGTACTTATATTTGATTGATGGTATTTCAACATTGATAATGGATTTAATTCCAAAACTGCGCGATCTATTCGATTTCGTCTATTCTTAGAATGTTTCTAGTCATTAAACAAAGTTCGTCCTTTAATTAAGCGCTGTACTGATGCAGCATCCAAACCATTTACATATTTCTTCATTTGAATTCTTCAGCTTGAATGCTGCTCCACTTTATACCGAACCCATTTGATCGCAGTTGATTGATCGGCGCAGTATAGAAGAAAAACCTGTTTTTATTAATTGTGTTTGCTACATCGTACTAATTTTTCTATTGCTGTTCATTGAAAAATTGCTTGGCGAAGGGGAAAAATTGAGATACAAAGTATTTCGGGCTTGCAACTTCCAAATATCATTTAATATTGCACATTGATATAAAAATAAGTTAGAATGTCCAATTGACTTTAAATGTGGGTTGCGAAGTGGATAGGCTTTTCTATCTCCAAGAGTGCGGCGTGTAAGCGTTTGATATGATTTAAAGAAATATTTCCGGAATGGAAATGGATTGATTAATCGTAGTAATTTCCGAACAGCTTTCCTCGCTAATTAGATCTAGTCCCCCAGCAACGCTGCAAATGAGATTACGGCTGGAAATGGCGTTCGCCACATCGAACGCGAAGCACACGCGTTAATTGTCATTGATTTTTATAACACAATTACGTTGGTACACAATTTATAATGTTTAATATATCCACGTAACGTGATTACTGCGTAGTAAGTACATTTAACCGGGATCACAGTCCGAACTGACGGTCACATCTGTCTCATGCACGCGGGGCCTTCATTTTGTCTCTAGTTAGTTGATTTCAACGACTGAAGTGAGGATGATGTCGTTTGGGTTTACGACTCGATTCCAGAGAGGGTAGAATATGCACTTATAAGGTGGGTCGCGTGCTGTTGTACTAATAACCACCTACTTTCCGCAGTTGAATTTTAAAGCCCTTTCTTGGCTTTATTTCATTTTGTACGAGGTTTCGGGGTTCCTGTGTATTTTAGTACCGCTTACGTTCAAATCTCATGTTAGTATGAACCTTTTTAAAAGCATACTTTGCTCAAGTTGCGTTTTCTATAATTGTTCTAACGCAACTGCAGTTTTGATTGCTATTAACTACTATTTGTCATTCGATCATTTATCATTCCATGGTTCATACTAGTAATACGTGTTCACTGAAAGTGGGGTTTATATACTTACAACAGGATTTGTAAAATATTTTTCAATTTATTGTATTATCAAGGCATATAAGCGCGGCGAGAAGGTACACATTTGATTCTCGATAGATGTTTCAAAAAATTTTTCACTTCATTAGAAGGAATCAGTACAACCACTAGCATTACTACGGTTGTGTTGCCTATACATTCAGAATCATCTTTGACAGATAGCTGCATAAGACTATATTTCATGTACCTGAGGATATTCTACTAAGTCATCCCTGAAATAGAGTCCACTAATTTCTTCTGCTGCTACTTCTCCGGTTAGGGGTTAGCAACCATGAAAGGCATTGGTATATTGAAGACTGTAGATAGAAATAGTGTAGAACTTCTTCTATAATCTTCGCGGAGAAATCTCAATCTTTTTTTTTGCTCTTCTACATCATAAATTGCAAGAACCTATATCTATTATGTCGCATAATATATCCCAAGATATCGTAGTTTGATTTTCTTCATACTTTTAAACATTTCTACATCTTTGTTTCTTTGTCGAAGTACTTCTAGGTTGGAAACTGTCTGTTCAAGGAACCTTGAGTATTCCCATAACACACCACCACCACCATAACACAAGTTTCGATCTTCGTACACATATCTTCTGTGTGTTTCCAACTTTGCTCTCCTTATAATAAAACTGGACAAACGGACCATTTCATTATTCCAATTCCTAAGTCCAAACTAAATATGGCGTTGCTCAGCAATTTTTTATTTTCCTGAATGCACTTCTAGACTGTGTCCTAATTTCGTGTATGATATCGCAGTTGTTATTTAGAATGTACCCTAGATATATTAGTATGTTGCCTATATTGGTGTTAGAAGATGGTAGCTCTTCTCGAAACTGTCATTATTTTAATGACTGATTGCCATAATAATATCGATTCTATTTATCAATCTTTGTATATCATTTTCACTGTCTCAGATCTGCGTCAGGTGCATGCAGGATATTATTTATATTTCCTCACCACTTTGATTTCTCCTTCAGCTTTATAGAGAGCTTCATGTCATATTGTTTCTGAAGTACCTTACACTTCCATGGTTTATATCACACATTAATCTGTAGGTTCCAGCTATGATATATCACGCACCATAGGGCAGTAGGTCATAGGTCACCAATCACCTTGGTTACATACAATACTTTGACAATAAGAATTTTACCAGGTGATGTAATAGGTCCATTTAGAACTGTTGAAATTTCAGTGAATTTATCACAACTAATCAAATTATGGGTAAGTGCTAGGCTGAAATGATTTCAATGTATCTGTTAATTACGAGCCTTCTAAAATTGCATACCTACATTTATATTGTATTTTATTACCATTCGAAGGAAACATATTAAGTAATTCTTTCGATGTCTCATTTGTAGTAGTAATTCCGATAGATTGGCGATGGTCGAGATGGATGAAGAATGGATTGGAAAGTGTTAGATTAAATGCCACCTCGATAAAAAATTCTTGTGAAGAAATGCCGAGATCGTATTGGTTTTTTTTGAGAACAATTAATTAAGGACGTTAAAGATTGAGAGAAGTATTAGCGCAACATTAGACGAGAAAGCTGCGGTGCAGTAATTATACCTTGCTTTGAGAGAATTAACCATTAGGGAGTAAGTATATCTTAGTAAGCATTTAGCTAATTGCGATCCGCGCGTATTCAGTGGAGAGCCCCACGCCGCGAGCTTATAATTACTGTCCATTTACAGACACCTTAATGTTTCCTCTGAGACGTTGTAACGTTTCTACCCCACGTCAAAGGGTTGTAATCAGAACAAATCACTTCCATATCTGCACATGCAGGGATAGATGGTGCACAAGCGTCGCGACGCGGACACGCGACTCTTCCACAAGGCAGGTCGTTATCGCTCCTGCACTCCCTATTTTCATTTCTACTGCAATAGTTCATTAAAAAGGTGTTTCAGAGGCTATTTGGTAAGCTATTAGGTGCCCTGATATTACTCCTCAGAGAGCTATTCGCCGCCGGCAGCTTCCGCCAACAATGAAACTCACCCGTAAATTGCGACAGGAGATGAGACAGCGGCTATCGCTGCTGCATCCACATTGATATTTGACTCGTATGTGCGCGCAGGTACTCGAAATTAAGCAATTCATGCTGTGGAAGCTAACAGACGTAAGCAACGACGGAGGGCAATTCCGCCGTTCGGAGTTGATAACGGCTCCCCTCGCTCGGCGACAATTTATCACCGAGGCTGGTGCAGCATTAACCCAGGTGAACCCCACACGCGCGCAAGACAATGTCCCCGAGCGGTAATGGTATGGAGCTATGAAAAATGATGATGACATGGACTCGTGAAAAACGAAAAACTCGAGGGAGCGAAGCTGTCGCTCGATCGAAGGGCGAAAGAGAACTCGATTCATTCTGATGATAGGCACCAACACCTCCACATGGCGACGTCTGCGACCTACTGGTGTCGCAACATCGGCCTGATATACGAGGGCATAAATTAGTGATTTTCTTCGCCATCAAAGAAGTAAGGAAGTCATACAATGGCTGCTCTCGGAGCTGTAACAATAGCGAGTAGAGATCCAAGTGAGTGGAACGGCTCAACGTCACGGCCAAGTGAAGCACGTATGTAGCGGCCATTTCCGCGGAGAGCAGACAGTAATCGCCCTCTTCAGGCTCGTAAACACGCTAAAATGACCACCGAGACACTGCGGGATGGCTCTTAATGGATTTCGGCTTCGATCTATGCCGTTCGACTTCGCCACACCACACTTCGAATTCTAAGTTCCTTCTGCAAAATTAATGCGATAACTCCTTGTCTCAGAATGTACAACTACGAATGTTAACTTATCTCCAACCTTAGCTCTTCCAAATTATAAAGTCATGTTTCGCGAGGCCATCATAAAAGTATTAGTATGCCTACCTATAAGTCTTAAGATTCTGCGAAGAAAAATCCATTTAGAACCTATAAAATCAAAGCAAATCTTATAGTAACCAAACTAAACTAAATTTGAAAGTCTGGGTAAAGCAGGGTTTAGCACCATTCTTATCAGCAATATCAGTAAGATGATTGCTTTGGCACAAAATAGTGCAAATTTTTCTAAAAAAAAAAAAAATACGTAAATACGTAAAAACCAACAACTAAGAAGTTACATTGAGCATAGGAATTACGAGTAGGTACAAAGTACCTTTATTGCAATGCAAACAGCATTTTAGATTAAAGATATTCCAATTATATTGTTTACATCCGTTTCGTGAAAAGCATTACATTTGTGATTCAAAAGAAGTTAATTTGTTCTTCATATCAGCACCGATGAAAAAAAAAGCTGTTCATAACATATATCTAGAATTATATACAAAGAAAAACAGTTAATGGACAACAAATTGAAAATTCTTTAGACGAATTTATTTATCATTGCATTATATTTTTAGTTTAAAGATTTCTCTTCTCATTGTATTCAGACTACTAAATAATTTCCAAAAACCCAAAAACTAGTAAAAGGAAGGAATTAGAATTACCTGTTCCATATGTTTGAATGGTTTTTATTATGATTGTGGGTACTGGTCAAAAATATGGGTCCCAAACCATGTTCTAATTTATATTATAATTAGATAATGTAAACATTTGCTAACCTAACCTAACCTAACCTAACCTAACCTAATCTAACCTAACCTAACCTAACCTAACCTAACCTAACCTAACCTAACCTGGTACTGGTCAAGGTTAAGTTAGGTTAGGTTAGGTTAGGTTAGCAAATGTTTACATTATCTAATTAGAACATAAATTAGAACGTAAATTACATTGGGACCCATATTCTTGACCAGTGCCGGTTACCATTCTTTTGAAGCATGCGTATTTTGAAAAGTTCAGATATTACCATTATTTATTCTGTCTAACAGTCGATGTGACAATTTGGAAGATAACTTTTATAAATTATGTTAATTAAGTAATAACATATAACTTTTAATAAGCTACTCTTGAAAAGCCTATCCTTACCGGAACCCATTGCCGCCAAAATATCTAGAAGACCTAAATATGTATTTTGCATTTAAACTGCCATCTTCAGTAGGAACAGAAGTACACCACAGTAAAAGTCCAAAAATCTAAATTCCATAAATGCTGACTTTAAAATATGAGTTCAGGAATTAGACAGAATAGGCTGAATGATATCAACTATTTCAAAGTTACCACCTGCGAATACGGTTCATGTCGACACTCCAGAGTGGTCTAATGAACCAAATTTTTTGTTTATTATTAAACTAACGTTTACTAACGTCTACTAAAATTATTAAAAATTCAAAGTTGGGGTCAACGAAGTAATTTTTTTATTTGTGTCTAGGATTTCGCAAACGCTTTTAGGGAGCCGGGATTAGTTTTGAATGAGTTATTATCCAACAAGAAAGTTACAATTCGAAACAGCAGTTTTTCTAATGTTAACGAGAAGTGGCTTCGCTAGGTACTTTTCCCGGAATATTCCTGCAGCAACGGTGCGGTCTCTGAGGAAATCATTGGAAACGCAAGTTCAGGATATATTTGATTTTGATTTAATACACCACGCATACGTGGTTTGTATTAGAAAGAATGCTCGGCATCCGCAGATCATCTCGGTGGTTTAGTTTCGCGGCATTCGGAGCTTTCTCATTTGCACGGTACGGCGCCGAAGCTTTTGGGAAATTGGGTACATTATACCTGAAAATTGAAAAGAATGTTGAATGCAAGCAGCGAAGGTCGGAGCGTAGCAGCGTCAATACATCACTGGTTCGGGGATTACCGCTCTTTCCATCTACCATGATACGTTCTTTATACGGCGGCCGCGTTTCCAGGCCGGCCGGTTCGAAGTGGGAAAAGCGTCATAAATAACGCTCAACCTGGCGTGTCGCGTTCTCTGTCGCACCAAGCGCTGCTCTACTCCCTAGCGAAATACGTGAAAAAAGTGAGAAGCGGGTGGGCAGGCAATAAATAAACAGCAGACGTGAGGGTAACAGGAAAACTAAAAATATAACGATGAAGAGCAGAGGAATGACAGAAAGTGGAATTGGCATCTGTCCCTCGGCTCATTTCTGGTTCGAAATGCACTTTTCATTAAGCTCTCGTCCAAATGGTGACCGCTTAAATTCTACGCGTTTGCGACGTTTTGCGTATTGCTTTCCCGCAAATCGATTAACGAAGCGCTCGTTACGGACGTGTGTCTTTTGTAAGAAGGTTCATCGCATGTCGCACGAGAAAAGCTCGAATGGCATCAGCAACCACAACCGCAGTTGTTAAAGAGTCCGTTGTCATACGCTTGACATTGCTTGTAATATTTAAGTATTTCAGCACGCAACCACGTCAACACGGCTTGCCAGATACTCACCACACATTATTAATGCCACGTGACTGACCTTTTCCAACTACCGGGCAAAACCTATCTTCTTCGTCCGCTAACCTGCACCGCGCATTGTTTTCTATTTCCCCAAGACAAGCCGCATCGAAGGAAACACAATGGCTTATTGTTCCAGCCGTTATAACATTGATACAATTGAGCCGCGTACCACGTGTATTATATCTTACTGCAGGGAAAACATGCGAAACCTGTCAGAGAGCGGATCCGTACAAAGGACGAGGTATTGTACATGAAACTGCACCCTTTAATGTAACACTATTATTACTATCGTCATCATTATATTAACGTGTTATCACCAGCAGCGTTTGCATTTACTTGCGGTTCACTTGCCCAGCAGCACCTGTTTCGAATCGATCTCGATTCTTTACCTAATTATGCACTCCTCTGTTTGCATAATGCAGAAATTTCTGATACTGAAATGCTACCAGCTAACCCTACGCAACCATTATAATAAAACGTCGAAACCGCATTCGAAAGCCGCCAATTATTACCGCGGTTTGTGTGTATTATGGAAAAACCATACGTTCGATAATTCAACTGCGTGAGGATAATGATGAGCCTTCAAACCTGAAAATGTTAACTACTCGTTTAGTAGGGCGTCTTTGTACTCCACCACAAAGAATACTTGAACAGACACAAACATATTTGATATTTTGCATTGGAACCTCTTTTACATCGTTGAGTTTGCAAATGTTAACGAAACCAAACAAGAATGTAGCAATTCACTCAACACCAAAACACTTTGACATTTTATAAATAACGATTTAGGTTAGAGAATACAATTATTGATAAATGCGTGTCACTGAAGCAACGCAAGTCGAGCAGAATGAAGACGATTTGTGCATTGTGCAAGTGTTGTTAACATTATCAGTATTTGCAAGTCGAGCATTGGTAGTAGCCTGGTTAAAGGAAGTAGGGAAGCGGGCGAAAGATTCGGTAATTACATTTTCCATCGGAGTATGTCAGCGCGCTATGCAGATCACATTTTAATGCAATTCCATCCATTATTCTGGCAGGCCATTAACACCCGCCCTGATGCAATTTGGATTGTATAGAGCGGTGTAGATTCGGAAAGCTATCTGCTTTATTTGGCTAACAAAGGCAGCAATCCGGCGCGCTGATGACATTACGGGCGACACCGCCAGAACCCGAAGAGGCTAATGCAAGTTAGCGGCGCGCTAACCTGTCTAGTTATCCTGGCCGAGGGCTTGATTTGTAACCGGGCTCATGCGGGGCATAAACATACAACCTGCTTTTTAATCCTTTTGTACAGTATAGCCATTATATTGTGTGTTTTTATAGCAACGTTAGGCAAGAGGAGGTTGCTCGTCCCCCGCGGACGGATACAAAACCCTCAGAGATCCTCACTGTGTGATAACCGCTGGGACATTGTTATATGCTCGCACCACACGACTATCAAATGCCTAACGAGTCACCTTGTGTACCATAACGCAAGTACGCAGAGATTCAAATCAATTGTCTCGGATTTCGGTTCGACAGAGTGATGTGCACTCGTGTTCTGGCTTTCGAGTTGTTTGGGAGCGTCAGGAATGCCGGCTTGCTACTTCAAGTTTCCCACAGAACCACATCTATTAATTAAACAGTGGTGGCACCCGACAGAAGAACAATAGACCATCAGTAACACTTCAGAGTGTCGCCAAATAAAAACATTTTAATGCGGAAATTTGCACCTTCTCCTTATACGCCAAGCTCCCTAAGAAAATGCTTAAGAAGTCTGCATCCCAGACTTAAAAGAAGGGGCAAAATTAATAACTCGACACGAGATCCCGGGGATGGGCTCCCGAGGAAAGTTAGCAATGCAGATTTTCAATCTCCTGTGGGGTACTTTTAGCAGCAACACTTTAGCAAAATGTTAACTTATACGTTCCAGGCTTTCACCAACCATAATTGGAACTATGTCTAACCACATCGTTTTCTACTGGGTTGTTCGTAGAATATTTCATCAACACAATTGTACGTAAAGTAGAGATATTAATTTATACATTTCAGGGTTTCACCAAACATACTTTGAAAGGTGTTTTATTTTATTGCATCGCTTTATATTGGGTCTTGTCCCAGTCTTGCATCAATCGTAACTGAAAACATATCGTTATCTATCGGGCTGTTCTTTGATTATATTGATAAAATTGTAAGTGAAGCAGATATGTTAACTTATA
>JABXWE010005259.1:0-11657 GCA_014611495.1 Limonius californicus
GCTAAACTAAAGGAAATTCGCGACGAATCATTTCACAACTATGTAAGAAACTTAAACAGGTATGATCACTCTATTTGGAAACCTATCAAAAAAGTAAATAAACCTATAACAACAATCCCTCCAATCAGGGAAACCACTCCTACTGCCGGGCCTTGGGCAAAAAGTGATAAGCAAAAAGCAGACTTGTATGCAAACCATCTAGTCCAAGTATTCACTCCCCATAACAGCGACAGGGATGCAGAAATTGAAGAATCCCTATCATATCCTGTACAAAACTTACAAAACCTCAAAGCAATCACGCCAAGAGAAATTAGGGAAGAAATCAAAATACTCAACCCTAAAAAAGCACCGGGCGTTGATCAGATAACTGGAAAAATGTTAAAAGAATTACCTAGAAAGGGTGTTGTATTACTGACTTACATATTCCATGCCATTCTAAGACTGGGATACTGGCCAACCCAAATGAAAACTGCTCAAATAATTATGATACTAAAACCTGGTAAAGAACCAACTGACGTTACATCATACAGACCAATAAGTCTGTTACCAATCGTATCTAAGCTACTAGAAAAGTTAGTACTCCGTAGAATTAAGGATGAAGTGACAAATTGGATCCCAGACCACCAGTTCGGTTTTCGTGAAGCCCATTCCACAATTCAACAGTGTCATCGAATAATAAGATCAATAAACAAGGCTTTAGAAGATAAGCAATATTGCACAGCAGTATTTTTGGACGTAAGCCAGGCCTTCGATAAGGTCTGGCACCCTGGTCTGTTGGTAAAAATCAAAAGTGTCCAGCCACCAGCCTACTTTAATCTACTAAAATCATATTTAACTAATCGGCAATTCCAATGTAAATGCAATAGTGAAACGTCTAGTTTAAATCCTATAAATGCAGGTGTCCCGCAGGGTAGTGTTATAGGACCACTACTGTATACACTATATACGGCTGACTTACCAATAGATGAAAACACAACCATAGGCACGTTTGCAGACGACACAATTATCCTTGCTAAGGACGAAAATCCAGTAGTCGCGGCAACCTACGTACAAAATCATCTGCTAGCACTCCAAACATGGCTACAAAAATGGCGAATTAAGGTAAATGGACAAAAATCCAAACACATAACATTTACGCTTAGAAGAGACGGCATTCCAACTCTACAACTTAATAAGGAAGTCATACCTCAAGTCGAGGAAGTCAAATACCTTGGCTTAAATCTGGATAAAAAATTAAACTGGAAAGGACATATAACTAAAAAACGTAAACAAATAGATTTGAAAATAAACCAACTAAATTGATAAAATCGTTGATGTTCACTATTCTCATAATGGGATAGGTGTAATAAATAATAAAACTTCAAGGTCGAATCCCACACAAAACTTTAATAAATGAATTAATTAGTGTTTAACGTTTTCGGGACGTACTGTGGCCCATTTTCAAAACTAAAAATTAAAAGGAAGACCAAGTTACTTTGGTTACCATAAAAAACCAACTAAATTGGTTAATAGGCAGAAAATCAAAGCTTTCGCTCGAAAATAAGGTGTTAATCTATAAAACAATAATCAAACCCATATGGACTTACGGAATCGAGCTTTGGGGCTGCGCCAGTAAGTCCAATACAGCTATCATCCAACGATGCCAAGCAAAAATTCTCAGAATGATTGTTGATGCACCGTGGTACGTATCTAACCTCACTATTCATACTGATCTCAAAGTACCGTACATACAAGATGTCATTCACGAGAGAAGTAGCAAACATTATGAAAGACTGCAATCACACAATAATCCCTTGTTGGAACCACTTTCAACCAATGAAGGAAATAGGAGACTGAAACGTTCCTGGCCCATAGATCTCAAATAAGGAAACAGAGGCACCGCCACTGGGCGCAATCCTCAACATGCCAATTGATTGATTGTATGTATAATTTTTTATATGTAATCATGTATTAAGTCATCAGATTAGCCCATAGAATGTAAATTTTGATTGCTAATAAACTTATTATAAAAAAAAAATGTATTGTTACTTTATTGTGTGCATGAAATTTGTAAGCTTTATATACAGGAGGAGGCACAATAAAGGTGAGTCCGATTCCCGTAAGCTGCTGGCTTCTCGGCCTTCTACGAGAACTGGTAACCTGCTATGATTTGGAAGGTGGTGCCCGCTAAGTTTGACCTACCCTGTACACAACTAGGAAAATTTCCCTCCCGTAAGCGGTTTCAGTGAACCACCTCTACTCCTCTGAGTTAAGATGTAGTGTAGGCCTTCTTTCATCTAATCTGTTGCGAGTGGACGAAAAAGCTCCCTTGACCCGTAACAATTTATATAATTTTCGACTTCTATTGAACATAATCTAAACAACTCGCTGTCAGTTTTGTAATCGAATATTTCTAATTTGAGACACTTATGGGTTCCCAATTTGAGACGTATCTCAAAATTATCACCCAAACTAAAACTCCGTTTTTTGCCTCTGTAGATGCTAGCGAAACGCTAAAAGTGGAACTCCAATGGGATGATAAAGGCTGTCAACAGTGTGAGAAATAAAGAGATGGAATATTTAAAGGCCTCAAATGTTTTTGGGGTGCCTAAAGGAAAAATACGTGCTATTTCAACATTAGCTTCCGTACGACCACGTCTTTTTAAAACACCACCTTGATTTGCAACCAAAGGAAAAACATGACCTGGAGTTGTAATATCATCTGCTGTACTGTTTCTATTAATAGCAGTAAGTATTGTACGAGTTCTGTCATTAGCAGATACTCCAGTTGTAATACCATACCTTGCATTCAGAGCTGGGTACGAATACTAAAAATAGTATCCGAATACTTTTTTGAATACTTTGTTTAAAAAGTATTCGAAATACTTACAGCATCTGAATACTTCGTATTAATAGGATTCAAGTTACTGAGTACTCAGTATCTTCAAAGTTACGAATACCTCGAATACTTGCATTTGAAATGGCATTTGCGTGAAGATTAAACTTATGGTTTGGTTGGGTAGTAACTTTAACTACAAAATAATACTTTAATTTTGATTCAGACGGTAACAAACAAAGTAATATTATCTATACTTATTTCCAGTGGAATATCAAAAAATCAGTTTCAAACTTGCGGGAAAGTATTCAACAAATAATAAAGTGTTCGCGGATACTACCTGCAAGTAGTTCAAGTATTCGCGAATATCCGAAGTATTCGCGAATACCGTTTATGACGGTCGAATAGCGAATACCGAGAATAATAATATCAATTCGAATACCAATTACTTTTTATGCCCAGTATTCGAGATACTAAATACTTTTCGTATAAAAGTATTTTAAGTAGTATTCAAACTACTAAGTATTCGAATACTTACCCAGCTCTGCTTGCATCTATAGAAGTAGTAAATGCTGTATGATAATTACCTACATTTCTCCTTGGCATAAGGTTAAGTTTCAAATTATTTACATGTGAACTCCTCAATACTAAACATACAATACCACTACCATATTTTATCATGAAAGTAATCGCTTAGATTCCAGATCTCAAACCTGCATCGACGTGAAATTAAAAAAAAATTATGTAATGTATAAAAAGTTCTTTCCAGATAGACAGAATCTTTCTAAAAATAATGTTTTAAATTATGCAGAATAAAATTCCCTACTATGTTTTTTTGAGATTTCATATAATGGATTAGACATAAAATTTTGATTTTCTATGTGTGTATTCAAATTATCACCCAAAAACTGTATCCAATGTCTTGAAAGAAGTCTAAATGAAATATCTATCATAGATAGAGAAAAATATCGAACTTAGGAACTTTGAAATTAGGTCTCCACAAAAGAAAATTAAATTCTTCCACAAACAACCTTGAAATAGACCTTCAAAAGCATAAAAATGTAACCAGCGCTCGTAACTAACAATCAAAATGTAAAATACTCTTGCTCGGTTGTAACACACGGTAATTTCGAATTTTTTTATTTAAACAGACGTATTAATAACGCTTTCTCTAATTTACATTCCCGGATCCCAGACAGTTAGAGATGAATACATCAGCGTAGGAATTCTTGACAAATTGATGCAATATACGTACTAATATGAGTAATTTAAGTTACTCCTCAACGGATTTTACACTAACCTTCAAGCTGATTATACAGAGATTATATGACCATTTAAGTAAAGTCTTTTCCGATTGCGTGAATAATCTTTCAAAGAGGGAACATACCTCGCTGGAGCCAAAAATACTGTAATATCCGCGAGCTTGGCTGTCTTAAAAATTGGAAAATTTATGAGAATCGGAACATGCTGTCTCGGTAAAATTATAAGGTGGAATTGACTTACTACGAATTCTAAAAGTAGCTTGAGGGAAGAATTTAATACGAATACCAGGAGCTGCAAAATATTCTTCAACTGCTTCTTTCTTTTTTATTCTATGGAAATTCTTTTACACCAAAGAATTTGTTGTTTCGTTGGGTGGATAGAGAAGAATCAGACCGAAGTACATTAACTGAATGAAGTAGGTGTGGCAGCAAATCATATTTACATTTTGCGATGGAAACGACACGTGTATGGAGAGCTACAGGTGATAATAATTCCGAAACAAGGATTGTAACACATCAAATCGTGTTAATACTCATGAATAAAAGATTTCCTAAGTGTATTAAACAGTTAAATTTCGTATGTTATGGAGCCGATGGCCCCAGAGATCGTAAACTACTACTGGCAATGATTAAAATCCGTTACAGATATATAACTGGGAAGCATACAAGATGGAAATTAACAATAAGTAAAATAATCAAACGAAAAATAAGATGAACCGAAGTTTAAACGAATGAAAACGAATGGAAACGGTAATAAAGCACTGTTGAAAGATATTGCAAAGTCTGATATTACAGCACTGTGGAAGAAGGAGGAATGACGAATGGATAACTAGTGAAATTATTGGGATATGAAACAAATCTAGAATACGGGTACAGAAGTAATACATTTAAATACAATCGACAATACAAAGAAAAAAGTGACAAATGTTTATACGTAAAAGTACTAGAAGTACGTGTGAAATATTTCAAATGTATAAAATAGTGAGATTTTTTGCAGGCATGTAAGAGGACAAGAAGAGGAATAATGATGAAAGTATGGTAACGGTATTGAAAGTACAAGAAAAGACAGAAATAACAAAAAATGCAGTGTGTGTTAATACTACAACAATTATTACAAAAATATAAAGTCAGAAAGGTCAGGCGGCGTTAACAGCTTTCACGTTACACTGCTAGACACCGACATTTTTTTGGCACGGTTTATCCTCTGGGCTAAGATGGAATAATATGAAGAACACAAAAAACAGAAATACCTGAAAAGTTTTAATCATGTAAACTTCATGGTAGCCAAAGCCAGATTGGGGAATTTGTGTGTACCGGGTTGCAGCACCAGATTTATCTTCATTGAATTGAACTAACCTAGTCGTTTTAAGCCGTTTGCTCAAAAAATGGTATAATTAAAAAAATAAAAGCAATGACCAGGCGAGTATATGTAAGTATATCATCGAATTTGTAAAGGGGTTGAAATATACTTGTTCTGTAGATTCAATTAGACAAGACTCAATTCACCATCTCACGTGGGCTTTGATATTAGCACTTTATTTATTATTCAATATTCTCTCTAGTAACACGATAAACTGTATTTAATCCTTCGGTTGTCGATTGCATAACAAAGATAAGATCAATACTATTTTTTTGAATGTCATGAAAATTGTAATATTAAAAAGAGAATAGAGCATCATCAAATGAAATGTGTTTTAATCATCGCCAATGGAAATGGATAAGTACTGCATGTCCACGGTAAGCAGAACCAGCCTGGCGGAGATGAGTGCGGTCTATGTACTGGAGGAGTAGCAGTCCAGGGGTATTGTAGCGTGCCTAACTTCTATGTAAAAGTTGGTGCAGATAAAACATGAACTAATTTCGGCGACATTAAAGCAAAGCGAGAGTAGTAAAAATTTGCACGTGTTAATTTTATTTTTTGAATGTTTCAACTTTTTAAACGAGACGAGGCCACGAGTGGAGACGTTTCTCTAATTTCCTGAGATGACAGTTTTGTGTTCGGGCTAGTTGGCGTTAGTTTTAAACCATGACTTTTATTACATAGCAATACATATGTATATATAGTATATATATATATATATATATATATACTGCTGTGTTACAAAAAGCTAAAATTGAGTTATCTTAACTTATTACTAAATATGTAAAGCTATGTAAAGTTTTCCCGTAAGAAAAAATTTGTGTAAACACATAAAATTCACATTTGATTTATTTTTGTTGGTTTCAGATGTTGTTTTGTTATCGTACACTGTAACGTTCAAATCCTTGACACAAATATGGGTTGTTTTGGATTAGAGTAATCTTAAGGAAAGCATATTAGAGACTTTTCAACAGTTTTATGCATTCTTGAGCTGCAATTAGTATAATTTTAGAAAAAATGAAAAAATTTGACAGCTACAGATTAAATTTTAAATTTTCTCAAACTATATCTATTCTTTGGTGAAAAATATGTCGGAAAAGAGTTATTTAAGAAGAAAAAAAACATTGTGTTGGATTTAATTCATATAAATTTAAAAAAAATTAATTACAACGTGTTTAAAAAAGGTTATGTTCTTGAATCCAAATAAAACTCAAGTGATCTTGTTAATGATTAAAGATTGGAAGCTACTTACTTTGATCGGAAATTCCTATGTCAGGAATTAAACTGCACTACACAATAGTTATTGAAGGTTGGTGTATTTCGATAAATTTGGAGAAGATTCCAAAACATGCTGATAAGAAACGCAATTGTATCGCATTCGATTTGAATAAATACAACGATTTGTTCCAAGGGCGACCATGTCAGCGTTTAAATGTGCAGCAAGTTTTCAAAAGGTGGGCGATTTCAGAGCAGTTCCAAAAATAAAAATGGATTTATGAACTGGATTGAAAAGAATATTTTAATGTGTTTCTTTCTTGATGTTATTTTATGTAACTAAAATAAATATGTTTGTAATAGTATTGCTAAAAGATTGTTGAAAAGATTTAGCTTAAACAGCATCCATGCGTGTACTTTTCAAAAATTTGTCTAATGCCTTTCATTCGTTTATATCCCTTATTTGTTGTCGATGGTTTGAATATTTGCAGTGAGTCCTAATTTGCAACAGTAATTACCCTGAAATTGATAAAAGATTTAATTACCTTGACAATTGAATTAATTTCATTAAAGAGTCCATGTGAGGATATGCTGTATTAACAGTTTATTAATGTTTTGTACCCAATTCATTTTTCTGCTTATTTATCACTTGTAATACAGAATATACATATATATATATACATATATATAATATATAAAATATATATATATATATATATACTGTGAAGTTTCAGGCGTATGCGGTTTATGTCTGATGAAGCCATCTTTATACAAGATGTACAGTTAAAGATATCACGAATATGAAGTCATCTCTTCGGGGTTAGGCCGCGCCATCATAGAATTGACTGATGCTGTCGTTTCGCTAACCATTGCAGGTAGCATTTTCAATACATAATGATAATGCTTGTCTAAACTCAAAGAGATGACTTCAGTACATATGCTACATTTATTTAGTACCATTTTTTTACTATTAGTGTTTTCGATTCAAGGTCATCTTTTCGGTTTTAAAATCTAGAATAAATATTTTTATTAAGATAACTTCTTCAACTTTTACTCAAAATAAATACTTTAATAAACCTAAGAGCTAGCCAATGTTATCAAGGCAGATACTGCACGAACATACAATTCTAATAGATAAATCATAACAACAGACTTTTTAATATTCGACCTTGACGTTTAATGGCCATCCTAAATTTTTTGACAAGCATGTCTGTGAAATGCTTTATTAGTCATAAACTTTTTATTAACTGTATCAAGTGTAATTTAATTTTTATGAAGGTTTGAGTGTTCAGATACTATAGATAAACAAAAATTAATGTCAACACACAAGTAGTAAGACCTAATTACTGTTTCGCAAATGGATGCCTAACTGTAGTTTTATGCAGATTTCAAACGAAATCAATATTGACCTTCGGTCGTCAAAACTGCTCGTCATAAATACTGGTTAGTGTAGGCATTTCAGTGGTAGTTTTGTCGAGCTTTTGCATTCATTTAACTAGGCAAATTTAGAACTGTCAAGTGTGCAGTAACATCCTGAGTTGTTTTGCTCAATAATCCTGTTCCTTTCACTATTTCCGCAATGGCAAGATCACCGGTCGGGCCGTAGATCATTTTATCTATGTCGTATTGTCAGGTTATTACATAACGAGACAATGCGAATTATAAACATTGCCTGCACTACATCAATACATGGTATTGTCAATTATAAATAGTTCGTTCGCCCTGCCTAGTTCGCCAACGCCAACTTTGTATTTATTACAAAATGTTGCCTGCATTGCAACTTTTATGTGAAAATTTTAAAACAAAAGGAAATTTAAATAAGAGAACGTTTAGATTGTGTGCAGAAGTAATAAAGTAACTTGAAGCAATAGCAAAGGTCAGTTTTATAGTAACTTAACCTGAAATTCGAAATTTATTCAAAAGTTTATTATATACTTTTTTCTTCAGTGCCTAATCAAGGTTTTGGTAATTACGACGGTTTCGTGAAGGTTGCAGTGAAATACGAAAAGAAGTATAGAAATATGTGTGAAATCTCGCGGTAAACAGATTGGTAGAAAACGAAATTATTTTTAATATTGTAAGTTTAATGGAATTTATTTGTAATTTTGCATCAATAAATTCACAAAAAATAATTTATACCTAATGGTCCGCCATTAATTATAAAGCATGGGGAACTTATTTAAAATCAGCATAAGGAGAAGGAAAACAATCTCAAAGAACTACGTAAGGAAATTAAAGAACGAACAATTATGAGTTGAAAAGACAAGCAAGATGAAAAACAGAATAGGATACAGATAAAGAAAGTGAGAGAGAAGAATTTGCGAAAATGTGGTGAAAATAGCGCCTCAGTGTAGAACTTAAACAGGAAAATGGATTGATTACTGAAATAGGATCAATAAATTTTGGATTTCACATGAATAACGAAGACGAAGAAGCTAAAAGACATAAGATAACTCACTAAAGTCAGGAGTAGAAAATACTGTTAATTCTGGATGAAAAACGTAGCAAATATTATTAATAGGCGAAACCTATGTAAAACGAGAGAATCACAGCATACAAAAAAGATCATAATCGCAAAGATGCCATTCAAACATAAAAATACATTTTTGGATAACCTACCAAAAGACATAGATAAAAGAGCGATAGAAAGATTAGCTGGTAGAGCACGAAATGACAGTGGAGGTATCTAAAGATATTTAAGAACACACAGGGAAGAGATGAACAATACAGCAGAGAAAAAAACTATACAACTATACACGAAATAAAAGAAATTGTGTATGGGCAAGACCCAAACGTAGTTTCACTCGCTGCTGCCACTTGAACACTGTTTAGGATAATTAGCGACGTGACGCACTAACACAGGATGACCGAAGTTTTTAGGTACTCTCCGAGGCACCACCATCGCAGTGTGATAGCGTACGTTTTTAGATACCCATCTAAATGGTCTAAATCCTCGTTTAACCTTGAATATAGTTTGACCAGTACCCATATTTGTCCGCCGTGTTGTTAACCATGCACTAAAAACGCTTTAGTAATCACTGACACAAAGTCCAAACATAAACACCCACACACAAGAAAGGTACACTAAAATAAACAACAAGCAACAACAACAACAAGATTCGTAAACTGAAATTGCAAACAAAATGAAGGAAACCTAGTAGAATACTAAAAAAACCTTTCGTGTGGAGTACTTACAAATATGAAACGAAAAAGCATAACATTATTTCAACATTAAGCAATAGCATGTATGGAGAAGGATATCCAGTTACGAGAAATACTGGAAGGCTATTTTCAAAACTCTCTTTCAGAGCAAAAGGAAGGTGAGACAGAAAACGTAGAAATAGCAAACTATGTATTAGAACACACCATGAAAAGGATGCAGAATAGAAGATTCATAGCAGGAAAGGGCCAACATGGAATTAGAAATAACGAAAGCAGCACAACAAGAGAAGAAAACATTTATAAACTGGCGCAAACAGGCACTCTGTGAAAGTTAAGAAAAGTGAACCATAACTGGTAGACAACAGGATCAGAAAGGTCGACATGAAGGTCCTAAAAAATTGAGAAAACCGTGAAGAGGCCGCATAGGAAATTAATTATGCTGATAAACCTTCTACATGTGGCGATAGAAACAGTAATGCAAGAAGGTAATTCTAATTGCTGTTCATTCACCCAATGCATAAAAACAGGTTAACCAGAAGAGTATGTATATGGAAAACTGCAAGGAGAAAGTAAAAAGGAACCGGAATGACATAAAAAGCAACGGAAATCAGAGGAGAAAAGTGGAAGAAAATTAGTTAACACACACGAACTACGACAAAATATATAAAAGAAGTCGTAAGCTGTACATTGAAGGATGGAAAGGCAATTGTTACAATAATTTAGATTTATATATAGACAAAATAATTAAGAAATGGAAGAACAATCGCCAGCAAAGAATCCAATTACGAAGAAACCAATTAGCACATTACTTTTAGATCCTCAGAAGATGATTTTTGCATAGAGGCGTCCGCCGCTTAAATATACTGTCAAAAGGATATCACTACGAAATTACCAACACTTATTCTGATTGTTTGAACATTCCGAAGTATACATTTTAATTCTTCCTGGTTTTGGAATAATCTTCCACGTTGTTAGATAAGAAAGAGGTAAAAAGGAAACATCTGGATGTATTGGGATAATCTACATTCTACACCATAACAGCAATTGGACTTTTAGGCTTCGTAGTAAGACCCCATCATAGTTATATTTAGTATCAGTATAGATGTTGACACACAAGCACATTTTAATTCAACAACTATAATTATTGCTGTTCCAACTGGAATTAAAATTTTTAGTTGATTAGCCACCCAACGTGGAACTCAAATAAATTACTCTCCTCAAATACATTGAGCCTTAGAGTTTTCATTTTTCTATTCACTGTTGGAGGACTTACAGGTGTAGTTCTATCTAATTCATCAATTGATATTATTCTTCATGACACCTACTATCTGGTAGCTCACTTGCAGCTTCTGCAATTATAGGAGGATTAAATCACTGATTTTCTCTTCTTACAAGATTTTCATTAAACAATAACTTATTAAAAATTCAATTCTTAACAATATGTATTGGAATAAATATAACCTTCTTCCTTCAACATGTCTTTGGTTTAAGAGGGATACCTCGACGTTATTCTGATTACCCAGATATCTACTTATCGTAAAATCTTGTTTCCTCAGTAGGCTCATTAATTTCAATAGTCAGAATTCTGTTTTTTATCTTCATTCTTTGAGAAAGAATAACTTCCATTCGACAAAATATTTTTTCCAACCAAATATCTTCATCAATCGAATGATTACAAAATGTTCCACTAGCAGAGCATACATATTCTGAATTACCTATACTAACTAATTTCTAATATGACAGAATAGTGCAATGGATTTAAGATTCATATATACAGTCCAACTTTCTTTAGAAAATGGCAACCTGATTAAACATTAACACCCAAGATAGTTCTTCACCATTA
>JABXWE010005260.1:0-32056 GCA_014611495.1 Limonius californicus
CCCACCCACAGACAGACATTTTTTAAAAACCACTTTTTTGGGTTCCTAGAGACCCAAAACGGATATATCCGTTAAAATCTCGATTTCGAAAATTTTCATGATTTCAATACTTACCCTATACCTATAAGGTATGGGAAAGTAAAAATAAAAGAGATTGAAGTCCCATCCAGGTCTCCAGAAATGTATAAATGCAACCTGCAGCTGTCATTTTCAAAAACTCTTAACAGTATTGATGGGAAACTTACTTTAAAAAGTGCCTTACACTACAAGCTACATGTTTAAATAGCTATTTACATCGTATGTACTATTAAAGAAGGTATTTTACTTTTCACAATGTTTGACATTTGAAGCGAAACCTTAGTTGAAAAATATTATTAAAATATTACATACGATATTGCAACTCGAGTGCATTAATTTCTTTCCACTTTAGCAAACTAAACGCAATGGACTAGTTGCAGATACCAGTACAGTATATACTGAATTACATTATATAACAAGGACATGTAGACGATATCATCTTTGCTAATTGTAGTCATTACTTTTGAAAACCTTCTAAAATCTAAGCCATTGCTGTCTAAAAACTTTGAATCCTGATTGATTTACCTAATTATGGAAAATTTTAGCTGAAGTTATGAAAAGGTTTTTGTTGAAACTGTTTTAAATTATCGCTACAATTGTTGGTTAGATTTGAGTAGCGAAAAAATAGCTTCTATATTAACTAAAGATAAACCAAACACTAAAACATAATTTAGTTATGCAAAAATATCTTTTATACAGGGCGTCCCACCTGTCCACCCTGAATAACTCTGTAAATAACCAAATTTGAAAAAAATTGGCGAGACAGATCAACAACAGTTTTCCATCTCTTGCCATATTATAAGTCCTCTATTCTGCTTCATCGTATTATTTTGTTTTGTTGCTATGTCACGTATTTGAAACTTTTATTGTAGAGAGAATACTCATGGCTACTTTGTTACGTTTGTTTAGTTTTACCACTTGATATGAATTAAAGTCTGATTTTAATTGCCGCTCGTATTCGTACTATTCTATTATTTTCAAAGGTTAATTTTCGGGAGGTCACCTTTTCGGAACTTAAGGGAACGCTGACAAGTATGTTTAGTCTGTAGCGCCGATCGAAAATAGTTCTTAGAGTTCTTTGTCTGCAGAATGGCCCTGAAATTCCTACGCTCCCCGGAAGTTCCACGTGGAAGATTTTGTTCTAGAATGATTACATTTGGTGTGAGTTCTTGCAGCCTGGGGGAAAGTGAGTCAGCCGAAACCTCTGAAAGGGAACGCATGTGGTTTTGAGCCGGAGTTTTTTTGGCAGCGCCTCTGCTAAATTAAGTTACCGTATCGCTTGCTCGCCTGGGGGAGGATTAAAAATTAGCGGAGTATTACGATTTATCAAAGACAATTTAGTGAAATTGTTCTCTCGACCGGTGTCGGATTATACCCATTAACCCCCTGACTCTCCGCGTTACGCCGTTGCAAGGTTCAAACCTCGTACAACGAATGTTTCGCGCCTGACTGCAAGAATTTGTGATAGCGGTGCCTGCGAATTTAGTCTGCTTCCCAAGGACCTAGGAATACCCCAAATTGTGCCTCTCTCTCTCTCTCTCTCTACTCCCTATCTGAAGAAAACTAAGGTAAACTTATCAATGTACTAGACAGTGTTTGTTTTCCCCTGTTTACCAGTGCTTTGTTGGTAATTAAGAAATAGAACAGTTTAATTCCCTTGTTATATTAAAAGTGAGGCAACCTGCAGTTGCCCATCGTTTCATTACTTGTTAAGGTTAAAGTGTAATTAATTCTGTAAGATCAAACGTCACTGACTGCGCAGATCTGTGTGTTTAGTAAAGTAAATACCGTAAGCCAGTGGCGACGGGCTCTTTGGTTTGGACGTCCCAACACTCCTTTTGTTTAGCACATTATTTTTTTCCTGGCTTGTTCTAAATTGTACTGTGTGTGCAATGTTTTATTTTTTTGGATGCAGTTAAAATTAGTACGATTTTTCATTCTGGGGTATTTTTGTGTGCATGAACTTTGTGAGCATTATACAGGAGAAGGTATAATAAAGATAAGTTCGATTCCCGTAAGCTGCTGGTTTTTTGGCCTTCCTACGAGAATCTGCATTCAGCTGTAACCTGGACGGTAGTACCCAGTAATTTCGACTTACCCTGTACATAACTCCGTTAAATTTTCTTTCTTAAGTGTCTCTCGCGAACCACTCCCTACTTCGCTTAGCTAAGTCGAAGGCACTTCCATCTTTTCTGCGGCGGTCCGACGAAGAAGCTCGTTTGGCCCGTAACAACTTTCAACATTTAATACAATCATTTTAATACTTTGTAGAATTATTTCTTTAACATTTCCATACGCGTACAAAATTGCAAAATGCCATTTCCCATACACGCATCGACAGAATTTTGAGATTGTAAAAAGACCAGGAAAACCATCCAAATGAACTATCACTCGACACTCCTTTTCATTTAAAATTGTGGGGTTGGTGGTAGTAGGGGGGGAGGGGGGGGACGAAGTAGTGTCGATGAATTACATGGTAAAAGATGTCCTTCTTCAAACTGTTGTTGCCGATATTTTGAATTTGATCATTTCAGGGCGGATTGTTTTAATTGGTACACCCTGTGTTTAGCCACCAATAGATGAATAAAAACCGGCGTTCGGTTGGTTTTAGAATGAAACACCTTCGACTTTGTTAACTATTTCCATTTCACACTAATGTTCGAAGGTAAAATTAATTAGTAGGAAATGGTACTTGGATAGGCGTAGGATGTTTTTGACAGTCATAGACAAAATTTACTGATTTGTGTTACATAACTCTATGTACTGGCTACGTTTAATGCATAGACAGAAGAAAGTATTTCTAAATGTTGTGTAATGTTATCTGCACATTCATTCGGCGCCGATATTAGTTTATTGTTGCCCTAAAGAGGTTTCATTAATTATGTATGCATATGTGTATCTATAAGTGTTTTCAGCCCGTGCTGAAAACTGAACCTAAATAGGATTACTTGCTAAAGTACCACATATTTATACGCACTTCAATTTACGTTTACGATAAACGTAAAACAGTTTTTCTGCGATATTTTACTTTACCATGTTGGGGCGCAGCCCAAAATACTCTAGTTAAGTATTTACTTCTAAATATAACACAGGAGGGTAGTATTTAAAATTTAATTGAACGTAATATTAACTTTTCGAAATCTTTGATTTTAGTATAAAAAAAATAATGTAAGTATTAAAAATTTGAAATTTCATACATTTACATAGGTGACTTACCTCAAAAATTAAATATGTGAGTAAAACTACACGTTTAAAATTGTCCGCCTTAACTATTACGTCCTTGTAGTACGAACGCTAGTCCTAACATTCCACCTACACGTCACGACGCTGAAATTCGAACTGCAAGTCGGAAAATATCGCTGCGCTAAAATGAAGTGGTTGACATCCCGGCGCGTGCTCACGTAACAGGTAGGTATTTAATAGAGTGTTAATTAATTCATTAGAAGTACATCACTGTCATGTTATCGTATCAAAAAATTCACTTCGTTAGGGCGAAATTGCTATTTCAAGTGAAACTCAGTTTATGAGATACTCCAAAGTTGTTCCCGATACAGCTTTAAAAAACCTGTAAAACAGTTCGCTTAGATTTTATACTTCAAACTGTATCTGCGTATTTGCAAAAGTGTACAGTGTGTCCCCTTTTTAAAGCGTGCCGTTGGCATTTAGGAAATGGGAGAAGAGATTACTTCGGTTTAATGAGGCAGAGGTACACATTTATACGGTTAACTGATTGATGTTCTTGATTTGCTAAAACACCGCACAGTCTACTTGCTATAATAACGGAATTGTAAGTTGATATTCATTCAGCAACCATATGCAACTAAATATGTTTTTCTTGCAAAATAATACCAATAAAATTTGTCTTAAAATTATAAATGATGTTTAAGCTATGAGAACATATTTTTCTGGATTAGTGACTTTGAGGTCAACATTGAGTACATTTGAGCTGTTTCTATGTTGAGCAACCTGTATTCGTTAATAATTTGAGTACTCATGTTCTCACAGATACAGAATGCGTCGAAAGTTGCGACTTAAAAATATTCATTAAAAGTCAGATTTTGACTAATAATATAAACCGTCAAAAAGGAGTTATCATTTTGTTCTTTATTTAATAATCTGTTCTCGTAAGTTCTTGAAGTGCGAATAATCCAGTCAAATTGTATTTTTACCAAGAAAGTTGTGGGGTAGTTTTGATTTCTTCCTTTTTATATGTTTTTTGGGGTGCTGAATCCGAATCTGAGGTTTTCTAACAAAATTTCGTGACGCAACATTGAAGAAAATGCAAAAAAACGTAAAGATTTTCATTTTTTGGCGGTTTTATGCTTATAACTCGGAAACTATCAACTTTTCGTAAATAACTTTTGATTCAAAATGAAAGTACATAAAATTTCCTACCAATTTCTCTGTTTAGGTTTTTTTCTCCGACGGACCGTTTGGGCTCAAGCGCTAGTTGAAAGTAGGCGTATTTCGGCTACCTCCGGAAAAACCCACTTTTTCCACTCCAAAACTTTAATTTATTATTAAAGGCTGACAATTAGCGAATTCCTTCCAGTTCTCTGCACATACTTTATTTAGATCGTATATGTAAAGGTACAGGTAATTTTTTCAAAAATTACGTAATGTTCAAGTTATTTAATGATGTCCGAAATTGAACAAATTTAGTTACAAAAAAGTTGAAATTACAACGAGAAATCTTGAAAAATTATTACATTTTATTATATTATATTACAATACATATGATTATATATTACAAATTATATGAGCCGTTGTCGTTTAGAGGGTCCTGGCTGAGGTTCGTCGAAGGCGGCGAGTCCTGGCACAGGTTCGGGTTGTTCTATCGCCAGCAGTTACTCCACGGCCATGAGTGAGACCACCACTTGTCTTCATTAACTTCATTACAGTTTGTTCAATTGCCATATCACTCCAGGTGCCACACCACAGTTTCTCACTTATGCATATCCTGGAGGTAAAGATGGCTGCATTTGGCATACAGATTATGGCCACTGGTGTGAAAGAAAGGAAGCATTTCATACACGGTTTGGAGGTGTAGATCCCAGTTGCTGCTTTCTTCTGCTTCAATGAAGTGCTTAATCAAAGTCACCATTTCAAAATATACAACCCATAGCTTGGCAGTGGGGCCACGTTCTGCCAACAGTTGAAGCTTAGCTTTGAATTCTTCTTGCACATCTTTCACAATCTCCTTCACATCATTTGAAAGAATCACTGTTCTGTCCATGTTGAACAAGATCTCCTCCAATTGATCCACCATTGTTGGCGACAGGGCCATTGATTGAATCACAATTTTGGCCAAAGTTCTGTGAGCTAGCATATGAGCTCGTACTGCCCTTGCGTAGGCATGGCCAGATATGCTTTTTTCAGTTGAGTTCGCCGCATATACGTTATTGAAAAGTTCAGTCAATCCACTACCTTGCATAATGTAACCAATTGCCCCCACGAAGGACATCAATAAATGAAATCCACCAAGCCTTATAACAACATTTGACAGAGCAGGATCATCGGGACGGCTAGCAAGAATGTCTTGTGCCTTGAAATAGAGGGGTTGGTCAAATGTCACCAGACAGGTAACTTGGTTTAAGGATTTAGTCTTCTTCACTCCGGTCAACAATGCTGTGAATATTGTATCATAATCATTTGGAGCATCATTGATAAATGGCTGGTAACTAACAAACGTTAGTTCATGTCTGCTTTTCCCATAGAGCCGCAGAAGATCAGGCACAGGTGGAATCACGGTTTCAGTTGGTGTATACATTTCCTTGAGATCTTTTATCTTGATTTCAGTTAAACATTCAGGTTTTGTCCTGTCAAAATGGATCAGTTGAACAGCTCCATAACTTCCAGAAACCTCAGGTGGGGGTATCATTTTCAGCCGAGGAATGAATGGATTGGTAGCTACTGAATGTTTTGGTGCGATACAGGAAATGCCACCCATGACGTGAAAGGTGTTGTATCTGTCGATTGTATGTACGTTAAAATCAGCGTTATCGTACACCTGCTGTGAAAAGCCCCACGAGCACTGGCGAGACGAATGATCTGGGTCTCACTGCTGCTACAAGACTATGAACCAGCGCTGTGCTCTTCTTCTTCCACATATCAAGGTCCCCACGTCTTTTGTTTAGTACAACTGTTTCCATAAATGTACGGACGGTTTCAGGAATGAGTTCCTCATTTCCTTCCAAAAACTTATCAGGTGGGGGGGGGTACTGTTCTGTCTCATAAACCTGGCTCCGGATATCCTCAACAATAATTGCAGCAGCCGTCTTAACAATCCGGAGTCTTTCCTCTTGTTCATTTTTTAACGCCTGCTGGTACTAAGCATCATTTACAATTTTATACCCTGTGTTTTTGAAACACACTACCGGCTCCTTGTTTGGAGAAAAGGTAATTATTACGTCGCTTCCATATTTTTTGAGTAGATGAGAGTTAACTGTCTTTTTGTCAGGACGATAATCACCCTTGATTTGGTGCATCAACTCGTCGAGCGTAAACTGGCATTCTCCATCACTATTCTCGATAAGTGTAGACATCTTCCATTGCTGCTTCAACATCATTGGCGAATGGACCACTTTTTCTCTTCTCTTGAGTTTTTGGGCAATTGTACAGTTTTCTCATGCATAAACTATGATACTAACAATCAGAGGCCACCAAGTCTGAGACAGGCAAAAGCCGTTTGATTATGGCTTCTCCATACTCATTATCACGTTCTTCTGCTCTTTTTATGATAGTTTCCTTGACTTTTAAAATTCGAACCTGATACACAATATTGCGATTGGTTTTCTTTTTTCTTTGTTCTTCTATAAACTCAGGTGTTATGACGAGGCGACACATAAAGCAATAAGTTTTGAAACTAAAAGGTGCTTTAGTAGAACGTCTTTTGACTTGCTTCCTACCCTGCTCCACCTTCTTCAAATGAGCAGCAATCAGTCTTATATTACTGTAGTTTTTACAACATCGCTCATGAACCTCAACTGCAGATAGCTGAACATGCTCACCATTCTTCCTCTTCTTGCTTGACTCGATAACCGTTTTCAAACCTCTTTCCCGCACCGTTGGCATCTTCTCTACATTATTATCTAGCACTTCATCACAATAAAACACACGTTTGAAGCCATTTTTAACACTACGCGTAAACGCAACTTGTTGAATTGTGTTGTCGTTGGATTCTAACGCCGAACTACTCCCTTCGTACTGTCACTGGCAGTGAGCAGATGAACGGTGTGTTTTTTTGGTGAGGGGAGAGGGGAGGACGCTCGTGAACAATACAAAACGCAAGTAGTCGGTGACGTAGTTGGCCTTGACTCGTCTGTGAAGGAATTGAATGGAAGAAAAAAGGGCTTATAAACGAAATGGGGCAGTTATAAAATCATTTGGTGAGGCTGGGAGAGAATAGATAAGATGAAAAGACGTACAAGGCGAAATTGTATTTGCACAGAATTTAAATACAATGTAATTTTGAAAATGCTTTTTTTTAGTACTGGAGATGGCATAATGGATTAAACCAGTCTACATTGTATTGGAAGGAGAAATTCACTAAATGACAGCCTTTAATAGTAAATTAAAGTTTTGTAGTGGAAAAAATGGTTTTTGCGGAGACAGCCGAAATATGCCAATTTTCAACTAGCGCTTCAGCCCAAACGGTCTGTCGGAGAAAAAAACCTATATAATGAAATTTGTAGGAAATTTTATGTGACTGCATTTTGAATACAGAGGTTATTTACGAAAAGTTGATAGTCTCCAAGTTATAAGCAAAAAACCGCCAAAAAATGACAATTTTTACCTTTTTTTGCATTTTCTTCAATGTTGCGTCACGAAATTTTGTTAGCAAACCTAAGATTCGGATTCAGCACCCCAAAAAACATATAAAAAGGAAGAAATCAAAACTACCCCACAACTTTCCCGCTAGGGGCCCTTTTTAGCAGAAATTGACTGTATTAGAACGGGAGATTTATTTATGAAATGTTGCATGCCGTAAGTGACCTGTGCCATTTTAAATATACTTCTAAGTGATGGACGAAATTAGACATAATACTAATAAGTAATTCCTAGTTTGAATTTCTGCTTCAATGCTTGTTTTAAGTTCATCACTTGTTCTTGTATTTACAATATATACTTTACTTTTTAGGTAGCCCCGAAAAAAATGTGGAACAGTGATATCGGGAAATCACACTGGACTATGCAAGTCGTCATCGTAAGAAATTAGACCATGTGAAAGCTCTTCCCGCAAGACCTGCATAGAAATGCTAGCTGTGTGGCTGGTTGAAGAATCTTCCTGGAACCAATACTCATATCTCCCTTTTTCAATTCGTTGCAAGAAAAATATTTGAAGTAATTGTGTGCACTTTTGACCCGTCATGGTTACCGTTTCGCCATTTCCCTCACAAAAGGAAGCCCGATTATCTTTGTAGACGCGAGTGCACACCAAACCGTAATTTTTAGCAAATGTAATGGGTTGTAATGAAATGGAGACACCACAGAAGCTTATAAAACTTGTCAAGGCATCACTAGCAAAAGTTCAATGCATGGTTAAGATACAGAATGATGTGTGGGAGCAGTTCCAAACTTGTAAAGGTGTAAGGCTAAGCGAAGCACTGGCATGCCTACTTTTTAATATAGTCTTAGAGAAGATAGTGCGCGACTCACAAATCAATACCGCAGGAACAATACCCACAAGATCCGTGCAGCTTCTAGCCTATGCGGACGACATAGACATAATAACGAGAGGAATAATAGACAACAAAGAGGCATTTGTTAGTTTGGACTAAGCCTCCAACATCATGGGACTTCAATAAATTAAATGAAAACAAAAATCATGGCGATACCAAGATCGGAAGAATAATAGAATAGAACAAAACATCATTATCGACGAATACAACTTTAGAAGCTGTACGGCAGTTTGTGAACTTAGGCTCCCTGATCAACGATAAATCTAAGACCAGCCTAGAGGTTAACAGAAGAATTATGCAGGCAAACAGATGTTATTATGACATTACAAGGTAACTCACCTCCTATGTAACTAACCGGAAATCCAATTAATTCTTTACAAAGCATTACTGAGATTAGTTTTAACTTATGGTTCTGAAATCCGGCCACTAACCAAAGCTGATGAGTCACGCCTACTACTATTCGAAAGGAAGATCATAAGGAAAATGTACGGCCCTATCCAAGAACCTAATACCCGGCGAAGGCGATACAACCACGAGATATACCAACTCTACAGTGATACAGATATAGTAAGGACAATTAAAATTAGACGACTGAGATGGGCACCGCACGTCATGATGATGGACACTTGTCCAACCAACTACGAAGCTGTTGGTGGGTAATCATCATCACCCAGCCTCTCTAGTATATTGTTGTACATAGGCCTCCCCAAGATGATTCTCTGTTTTGAGCAGCTACTATCCAGGTGGTCGAAACTCTCTTAAAATAGTCCGTCCTTCTAGTTGGTGGTCTTCCCCGACTACGTTTATCGGCTCTCGGTCTCCATTCAACGATCTTTTTTGTCCATCCGTCTCTTAATCTCTTAATCTTGCTAGGTGACCTGCCCAATTCCATTCTTGTTTTGCAATGCGTATTATTACTTCCTCAACGTCCGTTCTTCGTCGGATTTCTTTATTTCTGATTTTCTCACAGGGTTAATCCAAGCATAGATCTTTCCATTTTACGTTGGGTGACTTGTAATTTCTTCGGTGTTGTTTTGGTGAGAGTTAGTGTTTCTGCTCCATACATTAGCACCGGGAGAACACATTGGTTGGAGGCTTTTCTTTTAAAACTAATTGAAATGTTGGTTTACAAATATCTCGTAATTTTCCATATGCGGCCCAGCCTAGGCTTATTCTCCTTGGCAACGCGCACGTTTGGTCTCTAAAGATTTTTATTTCGTGCCTGAGATAAATATACTTTTCGACTGTTTCGATTTCTGTATTCTCAAGTTTCATCTGTTCACTAAATAGGGCTGGTCATCATTTTCGTTTTATCATAATTTATTTTCGATCCAACTTTTTGCGTTACTTGCTTTAACTTCCATAACATTTCGTTGGCGTTTTTATAGTCGTCCGCTGTTAATAGTATATCGTCCTTAATTTTTCTCCATCAATGGTAACTCCTAGGATTTCCTACTCCGTCATTTTCAATACGTGATCTAATACCGCAATGAATAATTTTAGAAATAAGGTGTCTCCTTGTCTAACTCCCCTTTTAATATTTATTTTGTAGTTTTTTTATGGATTTTTACAGTTGTGTCATTTTTGTATATTTGGTGGACGATATTGGTATATCTACGGTCAATTCTGCATTCTTTTAGTTCTTGTAGGATGGCAGTCATTTCCACGAGTGCTTTCTGGAAATCGACGAATATTAGGACTAGGAGTCTGTTATATTCTATTGTTATTTCAATCAGGATTTTAATACACTGCAGATGGTCATTAGTCGATCGAAATCTAGCTTGCTCTCTCGGTTGATAAACGTCTAGTTTCGTTTCCAATCTAGTGGTGATTACTCGGGTGAATATCTTGTACACATGGTTTAAAAGGCTGATGGGTCTATAGTTTTCCAAATTTGTTTCGTCCCCTTTCTTGTGGAAAATATTGTTATTGAGCTGTTCCAGCTTGTAGGTATATTCTGATTTTTTAAACGCAAGTTGAACAGTTTTTCCAGCCTAACTATTTTAGTGTGGGACCTCCCAGTTTTATGGTTTCTGTGACAATCCCGTCTTCCCCTGGAGCTTTACTGTTTTTCATTTTCTTACGAGCGTTGTAAATCTCTGTGTTAGTGATATCAGGGATGTCTTCAGAAAATTCGTTCATGACTAGTTTTAGGTCATATTGATTTCTATATTAGGTTCCATAAATCTCTTCTACTATACCTAATATTTCGTTTCTGTTTGTTAGTAGCTCTACATTTTTGTTCTTTAGTTTGTGAATTTTTTTTATACCGTTTTTCAATTTATTCTTAGTATTCTCATACTCATACTTTTCTTCGATTGTAATTTTTTGTATTACCGTGTGTCCTTTCTAATGGCTTTTGACACTTCTTTGTTCATGGAGTTTATTGTTTGCTGGTCTATATTTTCTCCTTTTAAAAGTCTTCTTCTTTCTTCCAATATAATTATACCAGGTCGTGCGAGACCTCTATGTCATTTGTCGGTGTTTATTTTCCAAAGCATGACTGATGTATTCTTCAAATTCTTGTCCATTTTCTGGCTGCATCCAGGCTGTTATTTTCCTCTTACTGGTCATTTTATTTCGCTCTTTGTTAATGTATACTTCTATAGTGGCCCTTACCATTCTGTGGTCACTTCCCGTTGTAAATCTATTTAATACCGTGACATCTTTAAATATGTGCTTTTTGTCTGGGATGAAGTTGATGGGTAAGCCAGAGGGAAAAAGGTAAGTCGGGATACGCAAGTGACGATGGTTAGATGTAGTTGAAAAATATCTGAATAATATAGGCATCAGAAACTATAGCTAAAGCGCAGGATAAGGACTGCTGGAAACCCCTCCTAGAGAAGCCCAAGGCCCACCAAGCGTTGTAGCGCCAAAGATGCTGATGATGATGTGACGAAGTTTACCAGGATTCCCGGTCGCCCAGTATCGAGATTACATAAATCTTTCGAAAAAGTTTCTTGTACACTCGATGTGTTTTGAAGACTTTCCTCCAGACGTTGCTGCCGGGGTTCATTAGAGCTTGCAGCAAGTTTGCTTTGGTGAAGTGACGTTTTCAAATGTTGCACCACTTGAAATTTCTTCTGACAGGAAACCTAAATAACAAAGTATATTTTTTAGAATATTTTAAGATTATCAAGATCATAGAAATTTATTAAACAATATCTAGCTCCTGCATAATAAAATTGATTTGACTTTTATAGCTCTTATTCAAAATGTAATTAATCACAATTTCATTCAAAAAGTTTTTAGGCTTAAATTACATAATTATTTTATAATAATTATTGTTTTGAAGGAAAATATTAATAAATAAATTAATACACAAATTAACACAAAATTAAACTTACCTTTTTATCACAGAATTTACAGAAAATATTTTCTTCATCTATGATTTTGAATGCACTTATGTCACCTATCCATCCTTTTAGTAGGGTCAACTTCGCTTTTGGTGCTTTTGGCATTTTCAAAAATGGCAAGAAAAGATTCGTTGGGAATATTTATAAGATGTACCTATACACTACGATGTTCGTTGATCGATGGATAACAACTGAATGAAGAGAGCTCAATTTCGTTCATACAGGTATCTACCTTAATAATATTAGGTTTTCCCTGAAATTCTGAGAAGAATTATACCTAGATTGTTTAAGCTGGATGTATTGGGGCCCGGCGCGGCGGTCACTGAATCCCTTTTCCGAGAAAGTATTCTTATCTTCTTATCCAGGTAATTGATTATTCTTGGGATTTTTGAATCGGCATCCTTTTGAATATTAGCAAAATTTCCCAGAAGCTTCTAGAATGTATAAATATGCAAAGATATGCAAAATAAAAGCCAAATATGCACTAGCATATGCAATTATAGTGAAAAGGCCAAATATGCATTTTATGCACTAAAAAAATCATAAAAAAACATCGTTCGTGCGTGAAACGTATATATACAAAATATGGGATAAGGGCCTACAAAACAGTTTATTATTTATTTACGAAACGCATCTCCGAAGATTCCTGTGTATATTTGAAACATTTATGTTTATTCGTTTACAAGTTAAAGAAGGGTGCCTCGATATTGATAAAGTTGTTATATTTTGCAAACAACGAATTTATAATGATGCAAGTCCAGTCTTATAGAACCACTTAAATCGCATAATATTTCCTAATCGCCCAGATTAAACATTTAGGTCTTCGATTCTTAGCCTTATTTATTGAACATTTACGAAGGACTTGATACTAATTTTGTTCTTCTTTAGTGTATGGCGTCCTTGAATAAAAACCGTTCCACTACTGTTTTAACCGCACTTAGGTAAGTCTGTACTGGTGCGAATCTAAATGTACCGCAAATGGAAAGGAGTCTGGCATTTTTATCTAAACCTGGAAGTTGCAAATGTTCAAAATTTGTATTGTTAACTGCAACAGAGAGTTTTGTTTCTTTTTGGAGTACTAGAACTGACATTCGACTTAGCAGTCTAAGTTAATCATATAAATTGTATGTAGGTATCTATCACTTGTCCAGTACCTACATGTTATTGAAATTAATTTACTAATTGTCACATTGCTTCTTTAACAAATCTAGCAGGGATATGAAGATATTAAAAGTGTATTAATTTAAGTATCCCACCTGCCACCCCACAGCTTCTGAATAAGACCGCAAATATTTTTAAATCGAAATTTTTTAAATATTAGCTCTACTGCGCTCTGTCGAGGATGGTTGCAAGTTTGTACTGTGTACTTTAACTATGTTATATGTCAAAACAAGAGAGAAGACTGGAGTGGAAAAAATGTTACCTATTCTGGACTGCTAACTGTTCTGTACATTACGTGAATATTGAGCTAGTGGACTGTCGTTCTAGGAAATATATATATACCAACTATCTGAGGAAATTCAAGAATATATTTGTATCGTTACCGAGTCACAAATACTACTGCTACTATTACTACTAATACTATAATGGATTATAACATTGTTTTGCTTTATTGTTGTACAACGTTCACCTTCACGTGAAATTTCATTTTTTCACAAAATTGCTTGTTTTAAACGCTCGCTGTAAACAAACTACTCGGTCAATTTCTAATCTGCCACTGTTTTCACGATAACAAATGTGAAATTATACGAAAATAGTAATGACACATCTCCATCGCGCCACCTAGTGATCGTTTGTAAAAACTTAAAAGGCTGCCCTCATATTGTATAGACTAACAAGCCTTCCCCTATAATTGGATGGTTACTAATATCTCAAAGATATATTATGTATGAAACAGTACTCAATTAATTACATTTTTTAGTATTCATAGAGTACCATAATATTTATAACATGTTTCCGAAAAGGCTCCTCCTTTATCGTTTTTGAATGGCATGAATGGAAATTGAAAACCCATTATTATCTCTTTTAGACATAAAATATTACCTAACATTAGATTTGCCCCAAAATGCTCTGGAAAGAAGTTTTTAGAGTTCTATTTTTGGAATATTCGATAGAACTGTTGCATGTACAAACCTTACATTTATATTTATTTTACCGTATAGGTATTTACATTTATTTGTTCTTATGGGTCCCGCAGGAAAGATAATAATAATGTATCCAATTAACTTAACTTTACAAATTTAAGAAAAACGATGTTAATACAAGCAAAAGGCCATTTCGGTATGCGTTTCTAGAAACGTCGAAACAGTAGCTGAATTTAGTACTACAATTCTGCAGTCGGTTATGTTTTATTTAATTCACAGTTTTGACGTACTGTAAATGCCGCAAGGTAAAATGCACTCAGCCACTCTAAACCGTTTTTGCTACATGTTAACCCAAATTCCTAATAATTTGTCGTAAGACAAATTTTACGTCTTTCAAAGTACCCACTCGAATGTCGCTGCTGCCATCTAGCGCACAACACTTCGTTACACCTACTGGCAACTCAACTGGCAACATCATACGAAGGGGATGGAGTTTGGTTTCCGCACATCTTGGTAAAACATATAATTGAAATGTCCATTTTCCTCCAAAATTACATGTTGGTTGACAGTTGTCGGACATAATACACAAATCTCATATTTTATTGTTTCCAGGTGGAAAACTCACAGTCAGATTTGATAAATACCTCAAATACCTTCATACAATTATTAAGACAACGAACAAATAGAACGACCACTAATTGAACATGACATTTACTTGGTTTCAACAACTTCTTTTTTAGATTTAAGCCATGAAATAACTTTAAGTTATCTAAATAAGTTTATTTTCTAATAGATTATCGAAATTCAAGTTCATATAATACAGCAATATACTATATGTATATATGTATATATATATATATATATATATATATATATATATGGCCATGTATTTAATTATTATATAATATTAATTACATAATTATATATATAGATGAATGCCTTCGTTGGCTTGCGTCAAAAAGATGCAATGAAATTTTAATTTAATAATAAATTAATTAATAATAAAGTAATTTTGTTGGGCGCCAAATTTGAGTTTTTGCTCAAATTAAATAAACATAAGTTATACATACTAGCATCTATATAGACTCTTAAAATCTCAAGGTAAATTGTTTCGTGGCTTCACTGATTAGATAGTCAATTATGAAACTATTAAAATACATAATCTTATAAATACAGACTTAATTTTAAACTTATCTTTTTTATTGCGTCACTCCGACCATATTGTAGACACCACCTCTTATGATTTCTGCAACATCTGCATATTTATACTGCTTGCAAGTCTCGTTGTATCGGCCGGAACTAGTTGATTCTAACGATGACAGCGTCCAGATTGCAAATTTGAAAGTTTGCGAAACAAAACCACTGAATTACTATAATCGTTCAGTTAAATGTTCGAATTTGTTAAGGTAAGTTCCTTAATTGTTTTTAACACCACAGGATTATTATTTTTAATAAGTGAATGAAAGATTTTAATTTTATTTCCTTTTCTCTTTCAGAAAAATTCCACAAAAGAAACACACTTCAATTAAAAATTTAATTTGGTAAATTCTTTTATTATTAATCACTATAGTTGAATTAAAACACAAATTCTGGTTACACTTTACTTTTAATAACTGTTTCAAATTTTTGTAAACAAGGTTACATAACCTAACTTAACTTTTTGCGAGGTCACGCCTATTTTTATAACAAAATTAAATTGTGCACTAATTGAAATTACGTGCTCTTTGTTCGATGGCCAAAAAGGAACTGAATTCAATTTTTCCTGCCAGAAACCTCTACAAAATTCAACAATAAAGCATCGTTTCTAAGCAACGTCTAAAAACAAGGACAAAATAGAAAATTTCAAGAGAATTTCAACCAATAGAAATTAAGTACAATAATTACCTAAATTACATGAAAATCCTATAAACTAAATTAACTTTTTTATAAATAAATTGACATAAAAACAAATTTTATCACTATGTTGCTCACATCAAAATACACAATTTGACACCAAACAAGGCATAAATCTGTCAAAGTCACCAAATCAAATTAATATTACAATATTCATTTAAAAATACATAATTAAATTACATACTAATACTTACAAAAATATAACACATAAATTTTCCCAACGCTCAAATAACTCCAATCCCTCATATTTTTCACCAAAGAATAGTTATAATATAAGAAAATCCAAATCTAACCTATAAATTTCAAAATTTATTTACAAACACAATTATCATAAAATAAACAACATAATTCATCAAAGAAACCTATTAAATACCTTTCCTATATATTATATTAAACTAAATTGGCTAACATTCAACCTAATAAATCAAAAATCTGTACTTTTCAACGATAAACTATAATAACTGTAATTTTTGAGTTTTAGGGCTCTGGTACAGTCCAAAAAGACCCACTTCATCGTCTACAACAAGTATTTAGTCACACATAAGGATATAAAAAGGCCATACACTGTATAACTTCACTTTGAGTTCATATTTCACATCACGAAGCAACGTACGAAGTATCGATAACAGTTTTTACATATAACAGGTTTATAAATACAGTTTTAACTATCATTTTACATTAGTTGTTATAAATTATGACATTGTTAATCTATCTAGACTATATTTCAGGTTAAAATATGGATTTTAGTTCCAATAAATATCCTTTTTAATACATAACAGTCCTTCCGAAGGTATTTTAAGTTATTAATAAGTTCATGATAATTTAAAATTTTATATAATACAAATATAATATAATATCATGTATATATATATATATATATATAAGACATGGAGAGCCTTTTCATCCTAAGGTGTGAAAAGCGGGAACAGACGGTACTGTATAAAATTGTGCTGTAGTGAACAAGCTAACAATACCACATACTTTGTGCGAGATGGGTGCCAAAGATGTAAACAAAATCAGTGAATGGCTTCTGCACTGACCTCCCTGTATCGCTACAAAAATTGATAGAGATGAATACCTGAATCACATTGCCGCTGACGACGAGGCTTGAATTTCGTACATCAATGTTGAAATAAACAAGCAACAATCAATACAGTAAAAGCATGCGGGTTATCTCACAGCCAAAAAGTTCAATTAAATGTTCAACAACCGAAACCTGATGGCTACTGTTTTTTTTTGGGACAGGAAAGGCTTATCGTTGGTTAATTTACTGGAACGCGATACGACAATTAATGCAAACTTGTGTAGTGAGACCTTACGAAAGTTGAGAATGGCAATTCAGAAGAAAATGCTAGGATTGCCTTATATTTCGCACGATATCACCCGATTGCATTGTCACGCCTATTTTTAATTTGGTACCCTTGCTCCAGTAGGAAATTAATAGCTTGACAATGTTAGTATCCCGGGAAACCCAATTGAAGATGGAGTGGATTCTAGACAAATAAATAATAGGCGCCACCGACGTATACATTTACTAACCTCGCCCGAGATGTAATATGGGAAGTCGGACCCTCCAGATGGCTAATCACCTACCTTATTTCCGTAGCTCTTCTTATGTAAACTTAGCTTATGTAAATCGTCGATAATGAAAAGACAGGTTGCAACCAAATCTCGTTTAATTTGAGAATAATCCAACACACCAGTATAATAAATAAAGTCCCAATTTTAGGTAGAAAAGAATTAATTAAATAAACTTCGGGCAACACTCAAACAAATGCAGGACAGTAATTGCGCTTATTTGTACATCAAAATCTTAGGTAACTAACGCAAAATCACGTTCGAGAGGCCTCGCGAAGCGAAATCACGCAGACAAAACCGACCAATTCCAACTGAAAACTACAAAAACGCAATGTTGTTCCACTCTCGGAGTACTCTATACATAAACACGTAAAATTGTTCCCCAATACAATAAATTAAAAGAATAATAATAATTAAAGTGTATGTATGCTTAATTAGTTCCCCAACATTACAAACCCCTGTTACAATCACGTCAACGAAAATTTACAAATGTTCCGTCCTCAAAAATATTAGCGTGAAATAATATTAATTCACTTCCCTGTTGCAAGTGTGCTGTCTATCTCTGCAAGCAGGTTTCACGATGTTATCACCAACGCCAGCGCTTGGAGCGGTTGAGGGAAAAAGCTAGCCCAACGGACAATGCCTGTGGTCTTCGTGGACCTTATCAGCAGACTTTCCACCCAAGCGTATTTTGCCTATATTAAAATTACAGCGCAAATTAGTTTCGAAGTCTGGAAAAAGTTTAGACTGAACAATCTTCCAATTACTAAATAACTCACCAGTGGCTGGTAAACTGGCAAAAAAGAGAACTCTCAGCTTGACCGGAATACTACTAGATTGGAATTACTAATTCCTGGAGTTTTGTTTCCACAACCAAGGATCTCCTCCTGTGCCGTGATGTTTCAAATCGGAAATCTATTTTCCAAATCGCGAACGATTTATTACAATAATAACACACGTTGCACGTATATGTCCGATCAAGTTCAATACTCAATCGTCCTCGTTCCTCGACTTCATAGAAAATTTTTGTCTCCCCCTCAATTTTTCGAAACTCCGCTAACATGCGCATAAAACTACCTTGTCTTACGAAATGTAAAATGCAAAATGGGTTGCTTCCAACCAGGCGCGGAATTCGTTACAGCCTGCGACTCATTGAGCAATTTAATTCAGAAATTTTTAACCAACCCCCATACGCTCCCGACTTAGTACCGAACAACTATTACCTGTTCGTCCATCTTATGAATTTTTTAAGAACCCGCTATCGTTTCTCAAAGCCAACGAACTCAAAACGACGGTGCAAAATTGGGTTTCGCCGTAGGCCTTCTATGATGAAGATATACAGAAACTAGTACCTCGATACGATGAGTGTTTAAACTACGTAGAATGGTGACTATGTAGAGACACAGTTTAGGACTGTATCTAAGATTTAATCAGAATATAAGTTATTTTCAATTTTACCCTTTTTCTACTGGCGATCGGCCTTTCGTTTCCGAAAAATATTTTACTGCGTTGAAATGAATAAAATACGTAGCACGCAAAGTATGGCGTTGGTTTTAATAAATCATAGAGAAAATATAAGTTTAAAAGCCAATTCGTATACGAGTTTTCTATTACATTTCAAAAAATCAAAGAAGAAGAAACTGTTTTTTAGATCAGTTACCAAATCTTGCAGTAATAAGAGACGAATAACAGCTTCCTTAACAGTCGCATTAAAATTAGTGCTAGTTTTACTACTAGCATCGTCAACTACCGTGAACTATTTTAGGAAAGAAAACCTTTAGACAGTTTTCTTTTTCGTTAAAGATAATTGGAAGATTTTTATGTTGATTAACTTTACTAGCTTTAATACAGTATCTAAGTTATCCTAACATCTCAGACTAATTTCCATCCCATTTCACTACGACTACATTTTTCCTAAGTTGCATCATCATCGTTCCAATTTACTGTAGACGGATTGATGCAAAAACTCAATATGTTTGATGAAAAAAGTTATTTCTGATATCAATAAACCCTATTCTACGTAACATATAAATCATATTTGCCAAATATTAGCTCGATTCATGTTTTCATTTTTTTACTGTTCCCTGCAACAATGAATTATTTTAATATGCAGTCGTAAACATCCAGGGATATTTTTAATTTTAAGAATGGTAGGTAACCGCCAAGTTATTTCCTTGGGGGCAAACTGCGGATGTTCGCGTTCAAAAATTAATTTCATTACTTCCACAATGTCTTGCATTCTTAGATGACGTAACGATCGTAAGCAGAACGAACGGGGAATTAGAAAAAGTATAAGGAAAGTTGCAAAAGCTGCGAGAAGATGTAGTTCGATATGAATAAAAGTGCAAGAAAACGGATGGCATGGAAAGACAAACTGTAGAAATTTAATGACTATTTGGAAATAAGAATAAGTTTCACGTTCATACAGGGTTCGGAAGAAAATATATCCCGTTCTTGGTAGGATCTGTAGAAATAGTCTGATCAGTCATGCAGTTTTATAGCAGTGATAGATAGGTAAGTACTCGACTAATCACCACGTTCTTGTAGTCAATAATTTTATGGTAATTCACTGATTTGTGAGATGACGCGAAGTTTTAGGCGAAAATGTAAAGTAGAAGTGTGTAGGATTATTCCACCAAGAAAATCCGTGTACTTCCATAAAACCGGAAATGCTAAAAACTACTGATAGAAACCTACAATTCGGACACCAAGATGTGAACCCAATGAACATTAAAAAGTTCAATGAAATTGCCACTAAGGCATTCAAAACAAAGACAGTGATTTAAATTTATTTTGTTTTCAACAGAATGGAGCCAGGGTACATACGGCAAGGCAAAAGAGAAATTAATTGGAAAAACGTTTTCGCGTAGGTTAGTATTCCGGTTTGGTGACAGTAGATTGAATCAAATTTTACGATACAAAATTTTTCTTTTGGGGAAAGGCATGTTTACACAATGCAATACTTTAAATATTATATATCAGAGAAGAACTATCGGTAACTGATCGAACGTTGTTAAAACCAATTTCTTAAAAGGAGGCATTATAATGAAGAGTCTAGATACTGTAACTGTACAAGTTAAAGATATTGTATAGTAAAAATTGTTTCACTATAGCACGTACTATTTTTAAAGTACTACTCACTTACAGTTAAAGAACACCTAATCGCTATGTGGGATGGTACGTTGATACGTATTTACATAATGTTCTTAAATAGGAGCCAAAAACGACATCTATACAAACTTAGTTTATGTGGATAATACAGCTTAGTTGTATGTGGGGTTGGTTTTAACATCATTTCCCAAAATACATGAGCTTCTAAACAGATTTAACTATTTTATCTATTATCTATTATCTATTATATCGAACATCTTAAATTATTTCTTTTATAATAGGTTTAAAGAAAAGGTACCCACATAACCAAAGTTAACCTTGACTGTCCAAAACGTGATCATTTCTTAACCTGGAAAGATGACCTACCCGGGGTAACTTATAGACATCCTTTGTGCATCCGCAGCGGTTACAAAACTACAGTATCCGTTACGGTCAACTTAAAGTTGAGAAATAGTTATTCTAAATAGTTAACTTTATCACAACCACGAAGGTTAACTTTTAATTAACTTTCAAAGTGCACCTTACAGCTACGTATCTTTAAAGCGACCTATAGTAGTTAATTTTCAGTTACATGCTCAATAACAGGTTTTACAAGTCAATAAACAGATGGCAATTGCTTGCGAAAAAATAATCATTATATTTAGTTGATAATAGTTGCACATGCTGTTGTGAATACCTATATTGCAACTGGGTTTTAATTACTCAAGTCAATTTAGGTATTGACCGAATATCTATCTACTTCCTTGTTGTAATTAGTAGAAAAAATATTGACAACTTGAACTTAAATGTAATGTAATTATTGTATATTTCCCATTTTTTCAATGATGTAGTTTCTTACTCAAATGTTAGCCCAAAATACAGTAAATCATATTACTTGTTTATTGAAGGTATCGCCTAAGATAATTTTTGATATTCCTTTGACATTTTCCTTCGCTAACTTTGGACAACCCTCCAGTTTCCCTTGAGGTCATCTAACAGTTAATCCACGGAAATTTTCACATCTGAAGTAAAGTTAATTGAGAAAATCTAGCGGAAACGATATTTTTTAAATAGTTAGCTGATGTTATGGTATTTGTATAATAATATGGTTTCCATGAAATTTGTCCATACAAGCATTCGGTAAACATGGAGCAACACATTGTTTAAAATTATCTATAATTCTAATTGTCATTGTATTATATCAAAATATTTTAATAAGTATATTACTGCCGGGCGGTATTTAAGGTTATTAATCAAACATTTTGTTATTGTAGAAATTTTTGAATTATATGCTTGTGCAGTGGACGTCACACCCCAGCTTAGTGTATAAACACAACTCTCTCCTCTTCGCACTCTGTTTAGGATTCATTGAACAATAAGTAGGACAGAGTAAGAAGAACTGGCGGACCAGAAAAACAAACGTGTTGACTAACGCACGTGGTCTTCGTTTGCAAAAATATGCGGTTATACATTTTACTAGTAAAATGACATCCTTCTTAATTACCATTAAGCCAACTATTGTGATAAACTTTTCTTAAGTAAAAGGTGACCGTTAACTGCTTGCAGTATTTGTTCAAATAAATCCATAGCAACTAGCAATAAAGTTGGGGCATGTCCAAGTTTCTTCTAGAATCATTTTAGATTAGGTATACTTACGTACTTGTCTTTAAAATTTCCAGCAGAACCGAATTTACTTAAAGTATTATGACAGGGATAAGTAGTTGGATTAAAACATTCTATTACTCTTATTTAGTGGGTATTAGGGGTTTTTCTTCGAAAACCGGATAAGTAATAAACGTGGACCGTTGCACAACATGAATTATTTTTTGAACCGTAAGGCCGTAAGGCATGCGCACTATCTCTCGGGATCTTAGAAGTAGCATTTCGATTTTCAGTTAGTATTCGCAAGTTTAGTGTGTCCATCATAATACGTAATTATTAAGGTAAGTTTATATTTTTTCATTTTTGGCTAAGGTTTACGGTTTTTCAATCGATGAATTGCAGATGTACCACAAGTATTCTAAAGGACATACCTAAGTACCGACTTAGGCAAACCAAAATGATATTTTTAGTACCAGCATAGGCAAATAAACACCTAGACCTCTAATGTAAATGGCGATATGGTTTCACTAATTTTGGTTGTGGGTGCAGAGCTACAGAGGCCGTTAGTGTTCGTTTCAATTGTAAATTCCAGTTAGCCAAACATCACCTGGAAGCAAAAACTATGCATAGCTTACCTGGCTATTCAATATTCCAAGTGGCGTGTTTGTTTGCTTAGCCAGGTAAAGCAGCTACCCCTAATTTGTCTGTTTATTGCTTTGCAGTCAATTGCTGCAGTGAACGGAATGGTATAATGTAGGCAAAAATAAATCCCGCAAAACCCCTGCGATACTAACATTGTTTTTAAAATTCATTAATTTTATAGTTGGTCCGTTTTATAATAAAAAAAAAGAAACAGGTAATAATATTCGGTAACTAAGTATATTTTATTAAATTTGTTTGGTTCTCGCAGGATAATAGTGGTACATACAACGTTTTATTCTATTTTAGTTTCTAAAACATTCAAAAAATATTTAGTATTTCCGGCAAATTTGTGTGAGTTGTGCCGATGCTATTTTGATGTTGCTAGGGATACTGTTTGATATTGTTAATAAATGTTCGATACCGATGCTGTTTGTATTATTGATGCAATCCTTGGTTAGCAATTTTTGACAGATTTGTGCCATAAAGGCCAATTTATGCCCGCATTTGGGTGCTTACAATAGTATATTATGAAATTAGTTTATAATTCATAGGATTATGGCATGAGTGAATGACATAATCCTGAATTGTAAACGAATTTCATATACTATTTTGTAGTCGACTAACTAGAGCATTATAATTAATTTCTGCTAAAATAATTTTGCAAAACTAATGCGCATATAAAAAACTGACATATAGTTTTTCTATGATAATCTGATTGATGCGGTTCACAAAACATCCAATCGCTCCATCAATCCAGTCGCTCGTAAGTTCTGTGGTCATTGGTACGCCTTAGCAGAAGGGGTTTATCATCGCGGATTGTAATCGGTAAAGCAGCTGCTTCTGGTTGATAAAAAAGGTAATCGTTGCAATGACGATGTTGCCGTAGAACTTTGGATCGCACATTGAAATGGTTTAGGCACACTAAGTTCTTATAAAAGCACGTAAAAATTAAAAATAAGCAGTAAAATTATTATAAATACTATCATAGGCTAATAATATTTGCCTATGATACTATAAAGCACTTAATTTTTTCCTAAAACATTTTTAATTCAAAAACAAAACAATGGTATTAATAAAAACTTCAAATTTTCAATAACGATATTTTTGAACAGTAGAGTTGGTTTTTTTTATTTTTATTTACTTTATGTTGGCGCGTTAGTGTTTTTAAATGTTTTCTTACTTTGCATTTACCTATTTGAATGGAAAATTAAGACGGGGTTTTGCTCAGAAAAATACTTTTTATAAAAAAAACTTACCGTTTTCATACGTCTGCAAAGTATTTTGTTATTTTTTCAATTGTCAATTCGGGATAATTTTTTACCCACCCAGCAGGTAATGTTTGGCTTACACCTTCGGCATGTTAAAATTCTAGATAAACAATGTAAAAATTAGTTTTTTGCGCTAGATGTTTTCTTACAAAAAAATTGCATGGGAATACTACTACAGCTTGCAATTTTTACAATTTTATCTTTGTTAACGAGATGGCCTGTCGACTGTATAAAAATGTTTTGTCTAAAAGTGTTGAGACGCACTTCCAGGAAGGCATTAAATAGGACCGATTTATTCGATGGTATACTTGTTTATTCGTATTTTTTTAAATTACTTCGGAAAAGATCAACTTTTAGAACAAATAAAAAAATCTCTTTAAATGACCAAAAATAAGCACAATTAAACAGGGGTCAACTGATTGCATTTTTACAGAAACGTACAGAACTAAAAGGATTTGATTCAGCATACACTACAAAAGAAAAGCAAAATGCCAAGAAATAACGGCCCCTATAAAACCAGTATTTTGTGAGATATACAATACTTTAATGTAATTCTCTGTAAATGTAGTACGCTGGTAAATGTGGTCATTATAGACATTATCCAAGTTTCTGTATAATCTGTCTTAATGTGTCTGGTGAATCATAAATCTCTTGGGTTGTAAGAACGAAGCAAATAAACACCGAAGAATAAGCCGCATTAGAACAGACCTCCAGGACAATGGACTTCTCTCTCAGTTCGTGGAGAAATTCAGACGTATTTCGTAGCGTGTAGCCGACGGGAGCGACATCTTTAGCTCTGCCCCCAGTACTATCAAAAATATGAATACAAGCCGTGAGAGGTCTAGGTGTTTATTTGCCTATGGTACCAGTGATGGCGCTGTCTCTGTGAAACACGTTGGCGAAAAGCCAATGCTTTTGTACAAAGTGTTTATTTTATGCTATTACGTTTTAATTGAATATTAGGATGTGACAAGAGCTGCTAACTCATTTTTAATTTTTTAGGTTAAGCATTTATTAGCTGTTAGGGGTACCTACTAGCGTTGGACATGCAACGAGAAGAATCTGGTCCATTATGGTGACAGATACGATCAGTAATGGATTAAGCTGGATCGGTGCCCATCAGAAACTCAAACTGCTGGGATTGAATATAAATCGAATAATCATTGGTATGTTATACTTTCGTTACTATAACCTCTTTTTAATTACATTTACACTGAATATCTTGTATCTCTTTTTATATTTGACGTAATTTATGCATTTTTGCACTTCATAATCTAGGAGTTATTTGATAACATAATTTCTCACATTTTTAAATTTAAGTTAAGACTTACATTTTTCTAAAACGTTATAAAACCAGGTAAACTATTAAATATTTCTCTGTGGGAAAGTTCATGGGGTTGTTTGAAGCCTTTCTTTAGGTAATTTCTCTTAATAATTTTTACCAAATTTGTATCAAATCAAAGAAATTTAATAAATAGTTATCGTTTATCATAGCGGAATAAAATATAATTAACATTTTTGGGTCCATTAGGATCAATGTAACACCAGTCTGTATTTGTTGGATAAAATTTTTTGCTGTAGTGTAACCACCCCGTTTAGTTTCATGATACTGTATTTTACAATTTAGGAGAGGGGGGGGGATTTATTTAAAGAAGCATATATTACACAACATTAACACGTTTAAAAACTCGAAATGGTTTATTTAATTACCACAAATATAAGAGTAAATTGTGTTATTGGGATATTAATACTAGAAGTTGGAAAAATTATATATTTACATATATGTCGAACAGATAAGTTTTGTTAACAAATTATTGTTTATTTACAGTTGCAGTACGAAAGATTATACCGGGTGCCACGGAACTGGACATTTTGTCCACCACTAAAGTTTGGGTCCGGAAGTCTACAGAAAGACTCGAGAAGTCTTTATAAAAATTCTGGTATATGATATGTTAATAATTTAATGTATTTCAAATAGTTTTATGATAATAAATAGCAATTTTGGTACACGCATTTTTTATTTACACATTCTGAAAGAAATTGTACCTTCTGGAAATGCTACAATGGACATTATTTTTGGGTATGCCGAGGAGGTGCCCAAATTATGATTTTCAAGGTTAAATTTTGGACATCTTTTATGGTTAACTTTTTACCGACTTTATGGATGCCTTAGGGTTGCTGTTTGTTGTGTTGATTGAATCGCTGGTTACTGGATGTAAAAAATTGACATCTTACTATAAATTTAATTTATTTTCTTCTAATAAAACAGTTGCCCGAAGCACACTGCTTGAGGGCTAGCAGACAAGTGAAGTTCTTGCTCCAAGCGGTACAGTTTATACAAAAGCAATGCAACAGTTGCCTTATGGTTAACTAATTTGTAACATAGTTAACCTACAGAATATCTTTTGGTTAACTATTGGTGACCTTGTATTTTTGAGAGGTTAACTTTTAGTTATCTTTTGGGTAACTTTGGTTATGTGGGATAATTAATACAGTTGGGGAGATATGCCGTAAAGATAGTGCATATATGCACCAATGTAAACCACAAAAAGCCTTCAATATACACAAATATGCAGTAACCTATTGAGATGTGCACTTATGGATGTACTGAAAACAAATTTTAATTATATTAAATTTCTAAAAATTGTGTATGGTATAATACGATAAATTCTGTCATTTATTTTAAATTGTAATTCATCAGTTAAAGCAAGTTTTAAATAAAATGCTGTCGTATTTTGCTAAAAATAATACAATTATCGTTGTTCAGTGTTTTAAATTACAAGCATATACAGAAAGGAGCATACCCTACATCACACTAAAAAAATGTTCTTGAAATTTGAAACTAGATACACGAAAAATAGAGAACATATAGGAGAAATAAACAAGATGGACAAATAAAATTGTACAGTGGCGACCTAGAATAACCAACCGAAGTGTAGGAAGACCGCAAAAAAGGTGGTTAGAGGACATCAAGAAGGTAGCAGGAAGGGAATGGTTTCAAATTGCGCAAGATAGAAAGATGTGGAAAGACATGGGAGAGGCCTACATCCAGGAGTGGATAAGTGGAGGCTGAGAGAGAGAGAGAGGAGAAATATAAACAACAATTTATGCATACAATGTTTTACTTACAATCTATTCTTTATTAGTTGTATTACAATAAATAAGCATAAGTTTTTCAATATTGACAACTAGAAAATTCTGCCGTTTATCTTCCAATATATTTTTACAGCTGGAAAGACTTCTTCCTACATGACACGGTGTTACTGGGCAATATTTAAACAAACGGGATTTCGTTACACCTAATCATTCGTCGTTGAAGTCGTTTAAAAAATTTCCATTTAAAATATTTTTTATCAAGTTTAGAGTTGAAAGTCCGTTGCTTTTATGAATTAAATCGTCAATTTTATTGCTAATTTTTTTACTTATTTTATTTTTATTGAGGATGGAATGAAAATTTTCGAATAATTCTAAAGAATCCACGAGAAGCAGATTTTGTGTTTCCAGTTTATTAATAATGTTGGGAATTTAAGAAAAATGAGCCTTTATGTAGAATCATTGAGAGTCTAATTCAAAACTTTTCAAAATATCATGACAATCAGCCACAGACTGAACACAACTTGAATCAAAAGAGTTAACAACAATTTTAAAATCACTATAATGTTCGCAATAAAATAGAACGGCTTCAATCCACGTTCCCCATCTGGTAAGGATTGCCTGTGAAGGTAAGGGAACATCCTTAAGCCCCTTTTTGTAAACTTCGACACAAACTGGTGATTTTAGGAAATCTTCTACCCGTTATTAATTAGTTTATACACCAAAGGAAACTCGCCTCTATTTGTTTCAGCCACTCTGTTTATGGCATGAGCCAAACAGGTCACTTGAATTATATTAGGAAAAAAATTTTTAGGTTTTGAGCAGATTTCACCATGTATGCTGCACCATCATGTATGCATCATGTATAACATTCTTTCTGATGGTATTTGATTTGCCAAGTCTAATAATGAAAGGGTTTCATTCACGAAACGTGAAAATTTCAACTGGTTGGTTTCTTCGAGTTGCTTAACAGTAACTAAAAAGTTGGAAGAAGGATTCCCTTTCAAGACACCAATAATAAAATTCGCAGTATATCTTGCTTTGGCATCGGTGGTTTCGGCAACCCTAAATCAAATATAATTATTCGAAATAGCTTTCCTGATTTTTTGAAGATTTTCTTCGTATAATTTTGGAATGCGCGTTCTGGAAGCGGTTCTCCGGGAAACGACTTTTTCTTTTGTATATTTTTCCAAGAATTGTTTAAATTCTGGAACGTCCAAAATATTTAATGGAATGTTGCACGAAATCATCATTTTACACAAATCGTCATTAAAGTTGCTAAAATTTTCGTTTAAATTCCGCAATAATTGTTCTTGTGGCTCGTTTGCATTATTTTTTCTTTTTCGATGTGGATCAGTACTTGCGCGCTGATCAAGTTGATACTTTTTATTAACGTTGATCTGTAAAAACAATAACTGAATACAATGATTTACTAGAGCTTATAGGATACGGTAACTAATTGAAGGGAGCTTTGCCGATTTCTTGCAATATTACATTAATAAAATCTGTAATTTAATTCTTAAATGCCATGACTGATGATAATATCAAATAACAAATTTAATCTTTTAATTTGACATTAAGGGATGTTTTGGGTTGCCAATGTTTAAATAGAGGAAATAAGTAATTAAATTAAATTAACGGGATACATAACTCTTTTGTGCAAACGGTACGAAACTCAACACTTCCATCATATTTAAAGCATCTGTGCAGCTTCAACCACTTCTTAATTAAATCAATTTTTGAACTACCAACTGTAGATATTTTCACAAACCGCGGGTTGATACTTGCAGCTCTGTCAAGAAATGAATGACGCAAAAAGAAACTGAAAACTTACCAACCCCATTGGTTAGCACTAAATACACAATAACGATATATTCTAAGAATCAGCAAAATTTCCAAATACGTACTATTTTCCAAGAAAAATCCACTGAATACCTATAGTGAACCTAGAATAGCTTTGCCGGTCAGTAAATGTGCGCACTGGCAAAACGGGAGTGGGGATTAGTGGACACAGTTCTTGGGGCAACTTCGAGCTGTTAAGATCGCTAGTACAGTTAAAGAAAAAATCTTATCTTGTTGAGATTTTGTATTGTTATTCTTGTGTGTGTGTGTGTTATCTTGCTGTTGTCGTCGTTGTTGTTATTAATTTTGTTAAACTTATCATAGTTGTTTGTTTTGTGCTGTTATTTATTCGTTATTTTATTTACTCCTGATTCATCACACGTAAATTTAAACAAAGAGTGATGGAATTTAAAACCAAAGTTAAGCAGAAGGTTTTAAGTGGCCAAAGCCGTGAAATTGTAAGTGAAGTTTTAACAATTACAAGAAACGACTCCAAGACAAACTTATTCCAAATTTGCCACCACAAAGTGTATTAGTGATAGAAAATGCTCCATATCACAATAAAGTTGCTGAAAAATGTCCTACATCTGCAACCAGAAAAGATGACATGAAAAACTGGCTCAGAAACAAAAATGTACCATTTAACGACGCCATGTTAAGACCAGACCTATAACATTTAATTAAACTATATGAAACACGGTACAAAACATTCGAAATTGACAGAATTTTATTAGAAAGGGGCATGCAGTGTTAAGATTGCCACCCTATCACCCCAATTTAAATCCTATTGAACTTGTATGGGCTTCACTGAAACAATAAGTGACACAGAGAAATGCAAGTTTGAATTTTAAAGAGGTAGAAAAGCGTTGCAACGAATTTTTCGAACAATTTTCAACAGAAGAATGGAAATCAAGATGCTTGTACGTAAAACAATGTGAAGAAGAATACATTGCAAAAGAACCTGCCTTCGATTTAGTTGTCGACCAATTGATAATCAATTTGGGTGAAGATAGTGGCATCGAAACTGACTTACAAACTGACAGTTCTGATGAAAATGTAAATGGAGTGGAGTTTTTAAATTAGTTTTCATATTTTCATATTTAAAACATTACTTTTCAGCGTTTTCTTTCAGGTATTCATTTCAGGTAAATAAGTTAACAATATGACTTCGAATTAGTTGATCTCAAGTACGTAGCCTGAACAGGGGTAGTTAAATTGCACTGTCTGCAGTTAATATTTACGTAATAAAAGTATTTAATCTCTCCTGTGTTTTATTTCAAGTATTTAGCTCAACTATCCTATATTCGAACCTAAGACGATCACGACGAGTATATAAAGTAATAAAAGGCAAACACAACAAAAGGGTCCGTAACGGTACACGAGCAACATACATATGAGCACGAATGCAATGATATTTTGCAAGTTTTTTTTATGCTTTTGTTGCTTATTATCATGTATTATGCTTATAATTTAGTTATATGTTTATTTTCTGCTTATTTTGTAATTATAAATAACTAAAGATTAGTGTTTATTCAATTACTGCTGTATTCAAACAGCTCTAATATAAACCATAATTATTACAAAAACACCACTGTTCTATTGCAAGCTGACATCTAAACTTCTGTTGCTAAGTGTACACTGTCACTTTCTTACACCTACCTTCTTTGTCCATCACTGTGCGCGATGACCGGCAGAGCTATTTTAGGTTCACTATAAGTATCTACCCAACTCATACCGTCTTTGTCCTATAAGCTAAATCAGCTTTTACCTGAACTTTCTGTTTTCAGATATGTAGGAAATATTAAGTTTTTTCTCTGAAAGAAATGATAGAACATTCATTTGCAAAAGATTTGATTGTTATTTTATTTTTTAATTTTTTTTGTTAGAATATACATTTTCGTGCCATTGAAACACAAAATATGCACGAACATATGCCAAATGCCGTAAAGTTGTAATATATGCAAAATATTCAAAAAGTATTTACTATTTATGAGTCTAAACATTAAAAAACGGGTACACACGAAAAATTAAATAGTTATGTTCAGTAGGAAAAGATGCAAAATTTCCATTTGCCCAACTCTAGTAATGAACAACTACTACACAGGACAAAAATATCATAATTTTACATTGTTACATGTGTTATATATAAATGGGTTTCCCAATAAGGACGATATGTTTTTAAAATTAAATAAAATCCAAAATATTTGAGATAAAAGCAAAACTTTTTTTTTTATTTTAAAGTACAGCGTAGTACAATTATGTTTTAAACAACACATCATTCAAATGTCCACCTCGGTTTCGTCTGCAGGATCGAATCCGATGAACCCAATTTTCGGTGACTTTGCGCAATACATCGGGTGTAATTTCATTAATGCAGCGTTCGATGTTCAATTTCAAAGCGTCTCTAGTTCGAGGTTTGTTGGCATAGACCAACGGCTTCAAATATCCCCACAAAAAAAAGTCTAAAGGTGTTAAATCACAATTTCTTGGAGGCCAACTAACAGTTCCATTTCTGGAGATTACAGACTCACCAAACTTATCTTGCAATAACTCCATAGTGACATTCGCAAAATGTGGTGTTGCACCATCTTGTTGGAAAAACATGTCTTGCAAATCAATTTCCTCCAATTTTGCTCACAAAAAATCTGTTAACATTGATCGATAACGTTCACCATTCACTGTAACTGCATCTCCATTTCTCATTTTCAAAAAAATATGGTCCAATGATGCCTCCACTCCATAAACCACACCAAACAGTAACTTTTTCCGGATGCAAAGGCTTCTCATGAATCTCTTGTGGATTATTTTCACACCAAAAACGACAATTTTGTTTGTTTACGAAGCCGTTT